>MU827308.1:1168922-1459930 GCA_029204205.1 Desmophyllum pertusum | reverse complement strand
AAAAGTGGCTGACAGATCTCAAAGACTGGATACAAAGGATTATATTAACCAGGCCAATGAAGCCAAAGTATAGCCTTTGTTTTTGCGCTAAAATTACAGTGGTCTCTGTTTTTTCAACAAACTACGGGGTGTTTTCAAACTGTAGCCTATGAATAGGCTATTCAAACTGGCGGGAAATAGAGGAATTTTGGCTATGTTCGCGCTGTGTGAAGCCCCTTTGCATAGCGGTTTCAAAAGACCGGAAATTTAGGAATTTTTGTTATGAATCGTATAAAAATGCAATAAAATGTATCGTATCGTTTCGTTCGAATAACTGAATTGAATGTCTTATCTTAGTATTACATAAGCTTTTATGTGAAGAATCAGGTGTAAAAAAGTGTCAATCAATAATGACAATCTTGTCTCGTAATCTGGTAATAACAAAAATTCTTGCCGTTCTCAGTTGACAGAAACCGTTACCTGCCCCAATGTATCCTAATATCCATATATAAGTCTCTCATCCTACCGCACCTCACCTTCGACTATTGTAGCGCTGTGTGGGGTAATATTGATAAAGTTCTCAGCATCAGGCTTGAAAAGCTGCAAAATAGGGCCGCTCGCATAATAACTGGATCTGATTGGGATGTTAGATCTTCTCAGATTCTCAGTCATGATCTCAACTGGCCGAGCTTGGGTGATAGACGAGATAATCAATTTAAAACACTAATGTTTAAAAACTATGAACAAAACAGGTCCCCAAATACATTTCTGAAAAATTTGTCATGGCGAACACCATCGACAATCACAACCTGCGGGGCTCTGGACACAAATTATTTATACCAAGACCAAACACAGAAGCCCTCAAAAAGAGTTTCGCCTATAGGGGAGCTGTTTTGTGGAACCGTCTATCACCTCAAGCTAAACAGGCTCCTAGTTTATAAATTATATTATTGTACGTACCTACTATTTATTAGATGATTTTATTGTAATTAATTTTAATATTTATTAGATGATTCTATTATAATTAATTGTAATAATTACTTAGCTAGCTATTATTTATTAGCTATTTAAAATTTTATTGTAATTCATTGTAATTAAGGTTACTGATAACCTTTTCGGGGTCGCAAAATTGCAAAAACCTACCATAAGTTAGCCCATTGTGCTAGTTTTCTTCTAAAACAAAAATTATTTCAAAATGTATTTTTCTTGCGGAGTTATAGCAAATTTTATGTTTCGCGTGACCAAAACGTTATTCCCCGAAGGTGTTTTGAGATGTCAACGCTTTGTGATCTCCCGTGCAGTGTGACACGGGAATACATCTGGGAATGCTCAGATTATATAAATAGCGTCTTCGCAGAGTTCGCATTATCTCAAATCCATGCGAGAGGATAATGCACTTAGTCTAGAAAATCGGCTGTAATATGCCATGAAACGAAGAGGGAATCTTGACAATTCACCCTGGGTAAAAAGTAAGAGAAAGTCCGAGCCTAAGAAAGCCAAGACAGAGTCGATCGATGAATTCGATGATGAATCATCTCCAACAAGAGTTTCCACTCCACTTGTACTTTCCTCTCCGGTTGGATTGTTTTTCCTTCTTTGCGCGCACCTGACTTCGCTTTTCCCATTATAAATAAATGCAGATATAACTTCGCTGAGCGAGCGCCGAATACCTTTTCCCGTGAATTCAAGACTGTTTTGTCACAAGCCTCTTTAGGGGGCCATATGTTAATTTTCCTCAGGGCCAGGAGTTGAAAAAAGGGCTTGATCGTCGACACAAATCTGCATTCTTGCGCAATCTTGTGACGTAATCCCAGTGCGCTTTGCTCGCGAGCTTTTCGACGAGGCTATCACTTGCTCAACGTGACAGCTAACACTGACTACGAGACCCTACGCATCGCCCAGAATGCCGCGACACATCCGGGACTTTTATGCGTGGTCCGCGCGAAAATTCAGGTTAGCTCGCTATTTGAACACCGCTTTTAAAACCGGCTGTTCTTACATGAAGCTATTTCAGATAATTCAGATAGCGTTTTAAAACCATCGGGAGTCTATCAGTTTAGTCTTCAGTCGTAAGAGCGCGGCCCGCCTTTAATTCCGGTTTAATTAGAGCGCTATTGTTTAACTTTATCACACCTTGGGATTTACTTCACGCATTCAACCGTTTGATTGACAGCAGCTGAAATCTGCGAAGAGACTCAAGTATTCCCAAAGCTAAACATGTTAACCAATCACAGTCGATTAGTTCTAGATATGCAAATTATTACGCCATGTACTTACAGCGCCCAGTTTTTTCAACGGGCGTCGCGAAAGACAATGGCATTCTGGGCGATGGAATACTGAGAAATTGTAGTGTGTAACCATAAGTCATCATAACTTAAGCAATAAATGCTGTGCTTTGAGAGTTGAAGTCGCGCGTTCATGCATGAAGCGCGTTGAGAGCGGGTTAAGGGCAAGGTTTGGCTGTATGCCTCGAGGCGGTGAAACGTGAGCGTAATGCGATAATTAATCGTCAACTGAAAGCTCGACCAGGTCTAATAACACAGGCTGTAATGAAAGCTAACTTCCCCAGTAGCTGGAGTTCACATAGCAGATAACAGGAGTCGAAAAGCGGGAACAGTGAGAGTCATTGTCAAAGTGTTTACGTGAATGCCTATTATGCGAGTCATTTCGTCACTGGGCAGTTAATCTTTCTCGGCAGACGATTGTAGACCGAGATCATTTATTAATCAAAGCACCCATAGGGTCCCAACCCTTGTGTCACATTGTTGTATTTTATACTCCTGAATATGAAACTATCATTCTGTTTTATTTGTTTTCTCCTCTCTTTCTCTGAAAACATTATTTTCTCATTTGTTCATCTGATTTATTCTCTGTCGGTCCTTTTTTAAAATTCTCTATCTGTGAGGAGATCGAACTTAATTCAATATTTTAAACATCATTTTTTTTTTTAAACTTAAATATCAATATCAATTTTTTTTCTCAAGAAATTGAAATCTTCGTTTTTAAAAATTTTTAATATAACATTACATTTTCTGACCACAGAAATCTTCAATAATTTTTCTTTATTAACATAATAACTTTCTTAACACACATTCATAGCGTGTAAGTCAATAGATTCATCATCATTAGGGTGCTGAACATTATTTCAACAATATTTACTTGCAAAATGTATTTTTAAACGGGCATTCTCTAAAATATTTTTTGGTACGTCATTATTTACATTTTTATCTAGGCCCAGTCCCTCTTCAAAGGAAAATCGTTATAATTCAAAGAAAATAAGTCAATTAATCAAACCCTGTTTAGTTCTCTAAACTTCGTGGTTACAGTTGTTCGCAAAAATCAAAATGAGTGGAAGATTATATTTTAAAGATCCCTTAGATTTAGATTGAAATTTGATATCAACAATTGGGTGTGGCATGTCACGTGACCAAGCAACAAAGTTCGTTAAATCAAAAAAATTAATATTTCATGTAAATATTTGTCCAGATATAGGTTTATAAGCTACACCTTAAATCAGTATTTTGAATTACCACCTCCTCCCAAAATAAAAACAATGCGCAATAAATAATTACTGATGCGGAGAGGAAGCTAGTCTGAAGTGTCAGCCGTCTCGCGAGGAGACGGCTGACACTTCAGACTAAGAGGAAGCTAAACACCTCATGTGTTGAGTACGTGTTTTCTGGTGGAAGACCGAAGATATACCACGATAACCTGTGTTCCTGGAGTGAACACGGTCACAGCTGTGCTTTGCATGCAGATAATGAAACATAACCACAAACTGACAAATCATCTTGAGATAGATACACAAGATATCAGTAATTATATCTCAGTTTATCACTTATATTCAATGCTTACTCGAGCACAACACAATTTTTTCGTACATTTTTGCATGTAAAGTTGCCGGTGTTCTTTTCAATCATTCATCGACGTCCGCCGCCGAGGATAATTCGTCTAAAACAAACACGTACAAAAATCACGCTTTTTACTTTGCTTTTCATCCCAGAGAGGTAAGTCAGGTAAAGAAAAGCCTGCTTACTGAGTGAGAAAAACAATCAGAAGTCAAAGATTTTATCATATTGAACTGACAACAATACAGACTCGCGGCCAAGTTCGACCTACACATGACAAATTTATATGGAGACAAAATACAACAGCTATGACTGACGAATGAAGATGACAAATGTTCACACAAAGCGAGAGGAAATCTACCCACTTACCATTTCCCAAGCCACATGTCTTCTTTACACTTTCGAAGTCGATACAACAGTCTCCAGCCGTATCGCAATATTCATCACAGAAGCACCGAGTGTTATGACCGACGTTTTCCATGCTACAACTGTGGTTTTTGCCCTCACAACAATGCAATAAACCGCCATTTTCTCTTTGATCACAGCAATGAACTGGACCTTCCTTTTCTTTTGCACACAAGCGCCGTTAACCAAAGTGAACAGCAAAAAAATAAGCGCTATAACGTGCGCCAAAGCCTGGTGTTTCGTGTACTCCATTGCAAAATCGTGTTGTTACTCCCGCTCGAGCCAGACGTCTGGAACAAAATCTCAGCGCCTGTAGAAAACGTTTTTTAAAAGACACACCCTTCGTCTCGCTCACGTGTCGTGCCATGTGGCATCGTTGAAACATTATATCTTGTTTGTTGTGTACAGAAACCGGTTTTACTAGTATAGCGCAGCATGATCACATGACAGGAACAAAATAACTTGTACATTTTAGACTTTGATCAGTTGTTAGTCCGCGTCCACTTATTCGAGTTACGATACGAAGTTACGAGCTGCAAGTTGTTGTATATAGGGACGTAGTCAATGCGAATTAAACGAATTAACGAATATTACGAGTCGAACGTTTATTATAGCGCCCGTCTTATTTATGACTTGAGCCACGCCGGAAGTTTCAAATGCTTGCCCTTTCGCTGGCAGTGTGTCAAAGTGCCAAGACCAAGAAATATGGTACGCCAAAATGTTTTTTTTTTAATGCAACTAAAGCCTTGTGCGCATCGTGGGTTGACAGCACGTAAAAAGTGGCTGACAGATCTCAAAGACTGGATACAAAGGATTATATTAACCAGGCCAATGAAGCCAAAGTATAGCCTTTGTTTTTGCGCTAAAATTACAGTGGTCTCTGTTTTTTCAACAAACTACGGGGTGTTTCAAACTGTAGCCTATGAATAGGCTATTCAAACTGGCGGGAAATAGAGGAATTTTGGCTATGTTCGCGCTGTGTGAAGCCCCTTTGCATAGCGGTTTCAAAAGACCGGAAATTTAGGAATTTTTGTTATGAATCGTATAAAAAATGCAATAAATGTATCGTATCGTTTCGTTCGAATAACTGAATTGAATGTCTTATCTTAGTATTACATAAGCTTTTATGTGAAGAATCAGGTGTAAAAAAGTGTCAATCAATAATGACAATCTTGTCTCGTAATCTGGTAATAACAAAAATTCTTGCCGTTCTCAGTTGACAGAAACCGTTACCTGCCCCAATGTATCCTAATATCCATATATAAGTCTCTCATCCTACCGCACCTCACCTTCGACTATTGTAGCGCTGTGTGGGGTAATATTGATAAAGTTCTCAGCATCAGGCTTGAAAAGCTGCAAAATAGGGCCGCTCGCATAATAACTGGATCTGATTGGGATGTTAGATCTTCTCAGATTCTCAGTCATGATCTCAACTGGCCGAGCTTGGGTGATAGACGAGATAATCAATTTAAAACACTAATGTTTAAAACTATGAACAAACAGGTCCCCAAATACATTTCTGAAAAATTTGTCATGGCGAACACCATCGACAATCACAACCTGCGGGGCTCTGGACACAAATTATTTATACCAAGACCAAACACAGAAGCCCTCAAAAAGAGTTTCGCCTATAGGGGAGCTGTTTTGTGGAACCGTCTATCACCTCAAGCTAAACAGGCTCCTAGTTTATAAATTATATTATTGTACGTACCTACTATTTATTAGATGATTTTATTGTAATTAATTTTAATATTTATTAGATGATTCTATTATAATTAATTGTAATAATTACTTAGCTAGCTATTATTTATTAGCTATTTAAAATTTTATTGTAATTCATTGTAATTAAGGTTACTGATAACCTTTTCGGGGTCGCAAAATTGCAAAAACCTACCATAAGTTAGCCCATTGTGCTAGTTTTCTTCTAAAACAAAAATTATTTCAAAATGTATTTTTCTTGCGGAGTTATAGCAAATTTTATGTTTCGCGTGACCAAAACGTTATTCCCCGAAGGTGTTTTGAGATGTCAACGCTTTGTGATCTCCCGTGCAGTGTGACACGGGAATACATCTGGGAATGCTCAGATTATATAAATAGCGTCTTCGCAGAGTTCGCATTATCTCAAATCCATGCGAGAGGATAATGCACTTAGTCTAGAAAATCGGCTGTAATATGCCATGAAACGAAGAGGGAATCTTGACAATTCACCCTGGGTAAAAAGTAAGAGAAAGTCCGAGCCTAAGAAAGCCAAGACAGAGTCGATCGATGAATTCGATGATGAATCATCTCCAACAAGAGTTTCCACTCCACTTGTACTTTCCTCTCCGGTTGGATTGTTTTTCCTTCTTTGCGCGCACCTGACTTCGCTTTTCCCATTATAAATAAATGCAGATATAACTTCGCTGAGCGAGCGCCGAATACCTTTTCCCGTGAATTCAAGACTGTTTTGTCACAAGCCTCTTTAGGGGGCCATATGTTAATTTTCCTCAGGGCCAGGAGTTGAAAAAAGGGCTTGATCGTCGACACAAATCTGCATTCTTGCGCAATCTTGTGACGTAATCCCAGTGCGCTTTGCTCGCGAGCTTTTCGACGAGGCTATCACTTGCTCAACGTGACAGCTAACACTGACTACGAGACCCTACGCATCGCCCAGAATGCCGCGACACATCCGGGACTTTTATGCGTGGTCCGCGCGAAAATTCAGGTTAGCTCGCTATTTGAACACCGCTTTTAAAACCGGCTGTTCTTACATGAAGCTATTTCAGATAATTCAGATAGCGTTTTAAAACCATCGGGAGTCTATCAGTTTAGTCTTCAGTCGTAAGAGCGCGGCCCGCCTTTAATTCCGGTTTAATTAGAGCGCTATTGTTTAACTTTATCACACCTTGGGATTTACTTCACGCATTCAACCGTTTGATTGACAGCAGCTGAAATCTGCGAAGAGACTCAAGTATTCCCAAAGCTAAACATGTTAACCAATCACAGTCGATTAGTTCTAGATATGCAAATTATTACGCCATGTACTTACAGCGCCCAGTTTTTCAACGGGCGTCGCGAAAGACAATGGCATTCTGGGCGATGGAATACTGAGAAATTGTAGTGTGTAACCATAAGTCATCATAACTTAAGCAATAAATGCTGTGCTTTGAGAGTTGAAGTCGCGCGTTCATGCATGAAGCGCGTTGAGAGCGGGTTAAGGGCAAGGTTTGGCTGTATGCCTCGAGGCGGTGAAACGTGAGCGTAATGCGATAATTAATCGTCAACTGAAAGCTCGACCAGGTCTAATAACACAGGCTGTAATGAAAGCTAACTTCCCCAGTAGCTGGAGTTCACATAGCAGATAACAGGAGTCGAAAAGCGGGAACAGTGAGAGTCATTGTCAAAGTGTTTACGTGAATGCCTATTATGCGAGTCATTTCGTCACTGGGCAGTTAATCTTTCTCGGCAGACGATTGTAGACCGAGATCATTTATTAATCAAAGCACCCATAGGGTCCCAACCCTTGTGTCACATTGTTGTATTTTATACTCCTGAATATGAAACTATCATTCTGTTTTATTTGTTTTCTCCTCTCTTTCTCTGAAAACATTATTTTCTCATTTGTTCATCTGATTTATTCTCTGTCGGTCCTTTTTTAAAATTCTCTATCTGTGAGGAGATCGAACTTAATTCAATATTTTAAACATCATTTTTTTTTTTAAACTTAAATATCAATATCAATTTTTTTTCTCAAGAAATTGAAATCTTCGTTTTTAAAAATTTTTAATATAACATTACATTTTCTGACCACAGAAATCTTCAATAATTTTTCTTTATTAACATAATAACTTTCTTAACACACATTCATAGCGTGTAAGTCAATAGATTCATCATCATTAGGGTGCTGAACATTATTTCAACAATATTTACTTGCAAAATGTATTTTTAAACGGGCATTCTCTAAAATATTTTTTGGTACGTCATTATTTACATTTTTATCTAGGCCCAGTCCCTCTTCAAAGGAAAATCGTTATAATTCAAAGAAAATAAGTCAATTAATCAAACCCTGTTTAGTTCTCTAAACTTCGTGGTTACAGTTGTTCGCAAAAATCAAAATGAGTGGAAGATTATATTTTAACAAGAGAATAGTCTCTTGATTTTAAAGATCCCTTAGATTTAGATTGAAATTTGATATCAACAATTGGGTGTGGCATGTCACGTGACCAAGCAACAAAGTTCGTTGAATCAAAAAAATTAATATTTCATGTAAATATTTGTCCAGATATAGGTTTATAAGCTACACCTTAAATCAGTATTTTGAATTACCACCTCCTCCCAAAATAAAAACAATGCGCAATAAATAATTACTGATGCGGAGAGGAAGCTAAGCTAAACACCTCATGTGTTGAGTACGTGTTTTCTGGTGGAAGACCGAAGATATACCACGATAACCTGTGTTCCTGGAGTGAACACGGTCACAGCTGTGCTTTGCATGCAGATAATGAAACATAACCACAAACTGACAAATCATCTTGAGATAGATACACAAGATATCAGTAATTATATCTCAGTTTATCACTTATATTCAATGCTTACTCGAGCACAACACAATTTTTTCGTACATTTTTGCATGTAAAGTTGCCGGTGTTCTTTTCAATCATTCATCGACGTCCGCCGCCGAGGATAATTCGTCTAAAACAAACACGTACAAAAATCACGCTTTTTACTTTGCTTTTCATCCCAGAGAGGTAAGTCAGGTAAAGAAAAGCCTGCTTACTGAGTGAGAAAAACAATCAGAAGTCAAAGATTTTATCATATTGAACTGACAACAATACAGACTCGCGGCCAAGTTCGACCTACACATGACAAATTTATATGGAGACAAAATACAACAGCTATGACTGACGAATGAAGATGACAAATGTTCACACAAAGCGAGAGGAAATCTACCCACTTACCATTTCCCAAGCCACACACACTTTCGAAGTCGATACAACAGTCTCCAGCCGTATCGCAATATTCATCACAGAAGCACCGAGTGTTATGACCGACGTTTTCCATGCTACAACTGTTGTTTTGACCCTCACAACAATGCAATAAACCGCCATTTTCTCTTTGATCACAGCAATGAACTGGACCTTCCTTTTCTTTTTGCACACAAGCGCCGTTAACCAAAGTGAACAGCAAAAAAATAAGCGCTATAACGTGCGCCAAAGCCTGGTGTTTCGTGTACTCCATTGCAAAATCGTGTTGTTACTCCCGCTCGAGCCAGACGTCTGGAACAAAATCTCAGCGCCTGTAGAAAACGTTTTTTAAAAGACACACCCTTCGTCTCGCTCACGTGTCGTGCCATGTGGCATCGTTGAAACATTATATCTTGTTTGTTGTGTACAGAAACCGGTTTTACTAGTATAGCGCAGCATGATCACATGACAGGAACAAAATAACTTGTACATTTTAGACTTTGATCAGTTGTTAGTCCGCGTCCACTTATTCGAGTTACGATACGAAGTTACGAGTTGCAAGTTGTTGTATATAGGGACGTAGTCAATGCGAATTAAACGAATTAACGAATATTACGAGTCGAACGTTTATTATAGCGCCCGTCTTATTTACCTCGAAGACCTCGAAATAGGTAATGACTTGAGCCACGCCGGAAGTTTCAAATGCTTGCCCTTTCGCTGGCAGTGTGTCAAAGTGCCAAGACCAAGAAATATGGTACGCCAAAATGTTTTTTTTTAAATGCAACTAAAGCCTTGTGCGCATCGTGGGTTGACAGCACGTAACAAGAACTCCCAAAGTAGTTTACAAGCGGCCGATTACCTTAATAATGGGGGAAACAACAATCGATCTCTCCTTCCCCGACTCCCCCTCGGTCACTGTACTCTGAGGTGCACCCCTAAAATGAGCGAGAGTCAGCATACGAACATGCGTGACGAGAAATATAAATATAAGAAATATAAAATTAACTTTCGTTACTTCGTGACACGGACCCCTCCATTTCCTGCTCTGTAGTGGCTCTTCTCGAGTAGTTGAGGTTATTTTCCCTTGTCTAATTAAATATTTCGCTTGTTTCTTTACATGAAAAGAGCTCTTACACGACACGAAAACTATCCGCGGTCACTGGACTCTGAGGTGCACCCTCCGAATCCTAAGAGTCAACACACGAACCTGCGTGACGAAAAACGTGACTGCCTGATGTAATATATTGCATCATGCTCCGGAAGCCGGAGAAATTCTCTTGTGGTTAATTTTAGCTAATGTAGATTGCATCATATTCGACGTGGGCAAATATATGTTTTCGCTCAACGTGAAAATAAATTGTGAATGACATATATGCTGTGGAATTGTGTTAAGAAAAACTGTTATGTTTTTGGGACCGGGTTTTATCGTTCGTTTACTGGTTGAGGTGCATGTATTAAACAGAACAGAAATTCTCTTGTGGCTATTTATTTGCATGTCTCCTGGCTACGTTTACAATGTAACGGGGAAACCCCTCACACGCTAAGGTCACACCGCCAAATTTAGCACATTTTGCAACAACACCACTGTTCACTGCTATGGGACATTTGTCTTTGCTTTTCCAATGCGATTACTGTAATAAACTAAATACATCTACGCACTTACACGACACTACAGAAAGAATGTGGAAGAGAAATTCTCTACTGGCTAATTTCAGACCGAGATGCGATAAGATCATGTCAACCGTGAAGAGGACTAAGGCTAGCGACACGAAAAAAAAAGTGCATTTCTTGAAGCGGCCGCTGCGCATGGGCCGCTTAAAAAGTGGCTGACAGATCTCAAAGACTGGATACAAAGGATTATATTAACCAGGCCAATGAAGCCAAAGTATAGCCTTTGTTTTTGCGCTAAAATTACAGTGGTCTCTGTTTTTTCAACAAACTACGGGGTGTTTCAAACTGTAGCCTATGAATAGGCTATTCAAACTGGCGGGAAATAGAGGAATTTTGGCTATGTTCGCGCTGTGTGAAGCCCCTTTGCAAAGCGGTTTCAAAAGACCGGAAATTTAGGAATTTTTGTTATGAATCGTATAAAAATGCAATAAATGTATCGTATCGTTTCGTTCGAATAACTCTCGTTTAATGAATTGAATGTCTTATCTTAGTATTACATAAGCTTATATGCGATGAAACATGGCGACCAAACAGACGCCCCAACGAAGGTTAAAGAAAAACGGCCATATCCCAAAAGCCCCGCAATGAGTACTCCTAGCAGAATACCAAAGAAGAAAAGTAAAGACAGTGAAGTAGAAAAAGGCGAGCAACAAGCAGAAATCTCCCTGAGAGACATATACGAAAGTATCAACACATTGAAAGCGGATATCCAAGATCATCGCAAAATATTAGAAGAAAAAAATGTCCTCACTAAAGCACAGAATCAGTGAGAAATTCTCTAAAATGATGGAAGATGTGAAAGAGCAAGTCAAAAAGGAGATAAATCAAAGGCACTATGTGCCAACTCGTGAATAGAAAAGTAAAGAAATTAATTAACATAGAAATATGCAGTAGTACCGGGTAAATGTAAGTTGACAGTTTCGTCCTCGATGTTTTTGAGAATCGAGTTTCGAGTTTTGAGTCTGACTCGAATAGGGATTTCGATGAAACGATTTATTCCTGGAAACAGAACAATAAGATTCTGCGCGGCATTCACGCAAGCCGGTGTATTTCGTATTCACGTCCAAATCAGTGTTGGTTGGGAGGAAAATTCAAACGAAAAGTCTTTAATCGTACTGATATTCGATAATCCCCGGGCGATAATCGCCAACTTTATGGGCCGAATATTTTTAAAAACAAGGTTTACACAGGGTTTAACAAAACCATGGCCTAATACGATTTTAAACTGACTGGCCAACCTAAATGTATATATTTTAAACGCTCATAACCGTACAGTAAACGTTAACCCTGTTTAGAAGGTGTATATAAACACAGACTAAAAAAACATTTAGCGACTTAGACTGACCTGCTTATAAGTTGATTTAGACCTCATTAACTAACTTTTTAGACGTTGCGGTTTAAATATTCGACCAATATGTTCGAACTGGTTTGAGTTTTATTTTAAAGCATGTTGCTGTTCGTGAAATAAAATATTTCAATCATTTCAAAACATCCTGATCTTGTTTGTGTAGTCTGTGCTTCACGCACAATATAAAATTAATTGTATATCATTATGTAAACATTCATTCGTCTTCAGTTCTGTCATACACGAAACTCTTGGAAAGAAAAATATTACTTCAGTTATCTATGAAGTTGTAATTCTTGGACTAAAATTAGCTACAGTTAAATTATCAAAAATGGGTTTGCTCTCCTATTAAAAAAACATATGAAAATGACAGGTAAATCTTAGTTTTTTGTCCCCCGTCACGCAACGCTTCCTCACACAGTCGTTCCGATAATAATATTTTACAATTATTTCAACCATTCATGCAACTAAAATAACATACATGCATATGATAACATCGTCCATCGCGCTGACTAGCTAAGAGGTATTTAAATAAAAAAAATAACTCAACAAACGATGCGAGTCCATTCGCCAGCGCCAAGGAAATATGGGGGTGAGCCAAAAAACACTGTCGAGCGTCTAAATAGATCCATGAATAGAAAAGATGAACATAGCCACTGAAACCAGTCCTTTGGTGAGTAAATCAAGCCACTTCCAGCTCAAAACAACAGCAACTCGGTGTCCTCGGTGAATCTCATTTGAGCCCGCGATAGTCGTTCATTCGTTCAGCGGAGCAAAAGTACAGGGCCTCTGTCGCTCCCGTGGGTGTCCCCCGTGAGTCAAAAAAGGAATCTTTCGTATCGAAGGTCGCGAGATCGAATCCCTGTGGAGGCACGTTTTTTTTTTTTCTTTTTTTTTTCCCCGCAAGTATGAGAAACACAGGTACTAATATCAGTTCGCTTTAAATATATAGGCTGGAAGAAAAGCATTGAAGGGTTTTTATAGTTCAGACGCATGAAAAGAAAATATCATAGAATTCCATAGTGGTACAAAAGAAAATATAGAATGATTCAGATAAATTAGATTTTATTCATACACTTGGTATAAAGAAGATACAACATTTAACATACTTTAAGTGTTTTCCTAAGTCTTGAAGTCCGCAGCTTGGTTTTTAAAAGTTTCGACAGCTTGAGTCTTCATCAGAGCTTGAATCGATCGAAGAACGTACTTCAAACGTGACTCACTTTTAATATTCTAAATGTCTCCTCTTTGGGCGGTCGAGTATTATTTAGGGTTATTTCTTTCAATTTCGAACTCCAAAAAGGTGTCTAATTGTAATTGTAGCAGTGAAAATACCGTGTTGAAAAATTAAGAGATCCGCGCCAGACGCCATTTTGTTTACTGATAATGCATAAATTACCGCACTACGCATACATTATTGTTTACAACTTGTGGCCATCGACCGAGGGATCGACCGAGGGATCGAGCGAGGGATCGAGCGAGTGAAATTTGTCCGCTATAGACCGAATGCAAAAATGGCTGCCAATTTAAAATTCTTTTGTATGCATTTAAATTAGCCTCACTAACCTCGTTCTAGAGTAAAAATTATTTTGAATTATCAACTCAAAAACGAGGTTAGTGAGGCTAATTTAAATACATACAAAAGAATTTTAAACTGGCAGCCATTTTTGCATTCGGTCTATACGCTATAACTTCGTTCATGCTAAGCATTCACTCGTTAAAAAGGGAAAAGAACAAATCGAAAATGACATAAATGCAAGTTTTCAATTTCTGGAAGACGACCTGAGGTCAAAGATTGTGGCAATGAATCTAGACAAAACGCAACATGATCTCAACTCTCATGAGCAATACACGCGCAAGAATAGCATACGGTTGTTCGGAATCAAAGAATCAGACGAGGTAGCCCCTGTGGAACATCAAGCAATTCAAGTGTTAAACGATAACCTTGGAATCGATATCAAAGAAAGTGATGTGGAAATTGCACACAGAGCCGGTAAATACTACCCCGAGGGCCGGCATGACACGAAGAAAGCCAGACCAATTTTACTATAGTTCGTGTCACACAAAAGTGAGGTCAAGATTATGAAGACAAAGAAAGAATTCAAAGGCACCGAATTTTGGGTAACAGACGATCTGACGAGTGAGAATGCAGCCAAAGTGAAATCACTAAACCAACTCCGGAAAGATATGTACAGCTCCGCAAATGATCCCGGGACCGCAAATGATCCCCGACCGCAAATGAACCCCAAATTGGACCGCAAATGATCCCCGACCGCAAATGATCCCCAGAATGGACCGCAAATGATCCCGCTAAAAATCGAGGAATGGCGTGGACGGTGGACGCGATTTTCTTCCGATTTTGAATATTTTCCCCAACTGAATCTGTGCACGCTAGACATTTTTATGACGGAAGTGATATATATTGTTTCATTACTTAAGGCATTGATGCAGATTTTAGAAAGAAAAAAAAACTCAAAATCACTGAACGAGAATACCAGATATATTCTAAAAATAGTTAATTCGAGAAGGTGTTATTTTTGGTTTTCGCTGTAAACTTCATCCGCGTCTAGAACGATTGCAGATTTATATTGCTTTCGCGTCACCAAGATTCATTTATCTATAAATTTCGAGATTAAAGACGGTATTCTGCGCCATGAAACAAGCTATACAGGGAAATTGAAACACCCGTTACAGCAAACTACTTCACGAAATCGGCAAATAACATTTCCGGTGAATTATCGTGATTATTTCATGCTGTTTTGGCGGCATCGACTGCATTTAACACCCGGCCCGCTTTGATGAAGTGTGAAAACTGTGAATTTTTTTTCAGTCTAAACTCACTCTCAATCAACAACACGAATTTTTTGAATTATCCTTTTTATTGTCCGTTGCGAAGGAATTGAAAAACAAATACGGCGAGGGAAAAGTCACAGAGGAAATTTGTCCTAATTGTGGAAAGAAGTTCCAGTGCTATACCCAAGGAGTTTTTGAAAGTGGTGGAGCTTTACAGGTCTATTCAGACGACAACGTTTTCTGTGATGTGTGCGTGTTACATGAAATCAGTTAAACAGTGTGGACGGCATTCATCGAGCAAAATTGTGAAACCTGGACGGAAACTAATTAAAGTAAAAGTAGTAAAACATTGCGTTGTTGCCGTTGAAGTTGTCAGTTATGGTCAGTTATGTTATTGTTGAAATAATTGAAATGTACAATGTTTATCACGAAATATCAAAGTGTGATACGTCACGTCGGACTTATGAACGTTTTATAGTAAAGAAAGGATATGTAACGCTTTCATATATAATCTGCTCGAAATACAGATTAAATGAAATAATATTATTAACAAATAAAAATGAGAATTCAAAAAAATCGTGTTGTTGATTGAGAGTGAGTTTAGCCTGAAACAAATTCACAGTTTTCACACTTCATCAAAGCGGGCCGGGTGTTTTAAAAAGGCATACTGTAAAACATGGACTGGACTGGATTTGTAAAACATGGACTGGATTTGTAAAAGGTGGATTTGTAAAACATGGATTTGTAAAACATGGATTTGTAAAACATGGATTTGTAAAACATGGATTTGTAAAAGGTGGATTTGTAAAACATGGATTTGTAAAACATGGATTTGTAAAACATGGATTTGTAAAACATGGATTTGTAAAACATGGATTTGTAAAAGGAGGATTTGTAAAACATGGATTTGTAAAACATGGATTTGTAAAACATGGATTTGTAAAACATGGATTTGTGAAACATGGATTTGTAAAAGGTGGATTTGTAAAAGGTGGATTTTGTAAAATGACACCACATCGCAAGATAGTCACGAAACCACGCTTTTCCTTTGCAAACTGAGTTCGTCGGATATATTTTCTTGTAGTATTTTATTGTGCTATTGTTGAAAAGCTGCGACTTTAAACAAAGTGGAAATTGAAGAATATGCTGTATAAAATTGAGACAGCTGACATTCTTTCCTGTACGCTCCTCCATGCAATCAGACGCGTACAATGCACATCGGATAGCTGTCAAATTTGCAAATTCAAGTCAACACCTCAGGAAAACCTCAGGAAACGCAAACATAGGATCGAAATTCATCAATCACAGGTCACGCTCAAAACAGAAAACGGCTATGTCCTGCATTGTGAATTGCACGATTTGTTTCATTTTTGTTTTGTTTCATTCGCTTGGCGCTTAGTCTCCTACGCAGCCGTTATTTGTGTCGTCACGCAACGCTTCTCCCCACTAACGGCTGCTCAAACCTGGACCACATGCCTTGCAGTGCCATTTTTGGAACTCGTTCGCGGCAAAATACACCAATCATAGATTGTGTCTTATCATGACCTTAGTATGCGTCGGAAACGTCAAACGCACGCTAGTATGCCGCCTTTTGAATTTGACGCACACCAGACATCAAAATAAAACACGGTTTTACTGAAGAAAAATGTATGATATGAAAGAATAATGTCGAAAAAAACTTCATTATAATTACAACAGACATCCTAGTTCAAGAATTGGATCGATCTAGCAAGTTTTCGGCAAACGGTAACAGTCACGTTTTTGCGGATAGCTGTCAAAGTTACGGCGGTCAAAACAAAAGGAAAGGAATGTGGTTAGTGGGGAGAAGCGTTGCGTGATGACACAAATAACGGCTGCGTAGGAGACTCAGCGTCAAGCGAATGAAACAAAACAAAAACTGAAACAAATCGTGCAATTCACAATGCAGGACAACAAACCAATCATAGCCGTTTTCTGTTTTGAGCGTGACCTGTGATTGATGAATTTCGATCCTATGTTTGCGTTTCCTGAGGTTTTCCCGAGGTGTTGACTTGAATTTGCAAATTTGACAGCTATCCAATGTACATTGTACGCGTCTGATTGCATGGAGGAGCGTGCAGGAAAGAATGTGAGCTGTCGCAATTTTATACAGCATATTCTTCAATTTCCACTTTGTTTAAAGTCCGCGCAGCTTTTCAACAATAGCACAATGAAATACAATGAAATACTACAAGAAAATATATCCGACGAACTCAGTTTTGCAAAGGAAAAGCGTGGTTTCGTGACTATCTTGCGATGTGGTGTCATTTTACAAAATCCACCTTTTACAAATCCACCTTTTACAAATCCACCTTTTACAAATCCACCTTTTACAAATCCATGTTTTACAAATCCACCTTTTACAAATCCATGTTTTACAAATCCATGTTTTACAAATCCATGTGTTACAAATCCATGTTTTACAAATCCACATTTTACAAATCCATGTTTTACAAATCCATGTTTTACAAATCCATGTTTTACAAATCCATGTTTTACAAATCCATGTTTTACAAATCCATGTTTTACAAATCCACCTTTTACAAATCCATGTTTTTACAAATCTATGTTTTACAAATCCATGTTTTACAAATCCATGTTTTACAAATCCATGTTTTACAAATCCACCTTTTACAAATCCATGTTTTACAAATCCATGTTTTACAAATCCATGTTTTACAAATCCATGTTTTACAAATCCACCTTTTACAAATCCATGTTTTACAAATCCATGTTTTACAAATCCATGTTTTACAAATCCATGTTTTACAAATCCACCTTTTACAAATCCAGTCCATGTTTTACAAATCCAGTCCAGTCCATGTTTTACAGTATGCCTTTTAAAAATGCAGTCGATGCCGCCAAAACAGCATGAAATAATCACGATAATTCACCGGAAATGTTATTTGCCGATTTCGTGAAGTAGTTTGCTGTAACGGGTGTTTCAATTTCCCTGTATAGCTTGTTTCATGGCGCAGAATACCGTCTTTAAACTCGAAATTTATAGATAAATGAATCTTGGTGACGCGAAAGCAATATAAATCTGCAATCATTCTAGACGCGGATGAAGTTTACAGCGAAAACCAAAAATAACACCTTCTCGAATTAACTATTTTTAGAATATATCTGGTATTCTCGTTCAGTGATTTTGAGTTTATCTTTTTTTTCTAAAATCTGCATCACTTCCGTCATAAAAATGTCTAGCGTGCATAGATTCAGTTATTGGGGAAAATATTCAAAATCGGAAAAAAATCGCGTCCACCGTCCACGCCATTCCTCGATTTTTAGCGGGATCATTTGCGGTCCATTCTGGGGATCATTTGCGGTCGGGGATCATTTGCGGTCCAATTTGGGGATCATTTGCGGTCGGGGATCATTTGCGGTCCCGGGATCATTTGCGGAGCTGTACAGATAACAAGATCAAGAATGTATGGACGGTGGATGGAAAAATCAGGGTAAAGAAACTAAATGACACTATTGTTATGATTAAAATACGAAAGATGAAATTCAGCAGTTAGCCATAGAATAATCTTATTATACCATTCTATCCTTGATTTGCGAACCTAAACTAACTAAACTACTGAAGATCAATGAATAATCCCTGAATAATGAATGCCAGACAAATGACATGACAAATGATAGCAATACTGATAATGAAGGCCATGTGTTGCCATTTCACCAACATGATTTAGATGAAAACTGTTCAATGCACCAAAATAATTATAGAATTAATCAATCAGAAATAGCACATATAAATAACATAGTGTTTAATCCGCTCACTTTAAATGACGATACAAGAACAAATCAAGCTGACATATATGAAGGTCAAGACCCAGACCAGCACTACAGTAACGCAATACTTGAAAATGATGAAAGTTGCGATTATTTCGTGGAAGATCAATTTAACAATCTGACTAATCTTGAATTTCAACAGCAAAAAACGTTTTCTATAATGCATCTAAATATTAGAAGTCTAAATAATAAATTTGATGACTTTACGGAATATCTCAGTAAGTCATTAAACCATGAATTCTCAGTCATAGGATTGAGCGAGACATGGTTAAATGATGCTACCAAAAACTACTATAACATGAATAATTATTCATTTATTAACAGAACGAGACAGACAAAAAACGGTGGAGGAGTCGGAATATACGTTTCTAAACATTTAGAATTCAAAATAAGGGACGATATAACTATATTTGATGAAGAAACTTACGAGTCTCTGTTTATTGAAATACAATTCCAGAAAACAAAAAACAAAATTATTGGAATAATCTATCGACCACCAAATAATAAATTTAATAAATTTGAGGAACACTTAACCAACACTTTAGAATGTTTGAACAAGGAAGACAAAGATGTGTTTATTATTGGCGACTTTAACCTTGACATGTTAAAAATTAATGAAAGTGACTATGTAAATGATTTTGTAACGCACATGTATGCATCATCATTCTTTCCAATGATAACTAAACCAACAAGAATTACAGACAAAACAGCTACTCTTATAGATAACATATTTGTCAACAATGTAAGTAGATTTAGTAAAAGCGGTATTTTAATCTCAGATCTATCAGATCATCTTCCTATATTTCACATAACAAAGCAAGAAACAGAAATAATAACTTCAACAGAAAAAACACATACGAATAATCAATAAAAACAATATGAACAAACTGAAGGAAGAAATTGGAAAGATTAATTGGGAGGATATTACACAACTGGAAAACCCTCAAGATGCTTATAATAAATTCATGGAAAAATTCAAAAACCTCTATAATGAAAATTTACCAATCAAGAAAATAAAAATCAACAGAAGAAAATCAGAGAATAAACCTTGGATTACAAAAGGTCTATTAGTTTCAACAAAAAAAGAAAAATAAACTATATAAAAAAATACTTAAAAAACCCTACAGTTATCAATGAAAACAAATATAAAAAGTATAGAAATAAATTTAACAATTTAAAACGTGTAGCCAAAAAAAGATATATCCAGCATCAACTAAGTAATGCAAAAAGTAGCATGAAACAAACATGGAACATCATAAACAAACTAATAGGAAAAACAAAACAAACGGAAAATTTACCATTACAATTTAAAGATAATGGAGACACTATTACCAACCCTAATGACATTGCCAACAGTTTTAATAACTATTTCATCAATGTAGGCCCAACATTATCTGGGAAAATTGAGAAAATGTCAAAGAAATGTACAGAATATTTAGGTAATAGTTACACAGATTCGATATTTTTGGAACCAATTACAAGATTAGAAGTAGAAAAGGAACTTAAAAAACTAAACCCTAATAAAAGTAGTGGATATGATGATATTAGTCCCAGAGTAATTTGTGATATTAGTACCTTAATTTCCAGTCCACTTACACATATTTTTAATCAATCAATAATCACAGGTATTATACCCAATCAAATGAAAATTTCAGTTATATCTCCGGTCTACAAATCAAATGACAAGGACATATTTCAAAACTATAGACCAATTGCAGTCCTATCTTGTTTTTCTAAAATCTTAGAACGATTAATGTACAATAGATTAATAGCGTACTTAAATAAACATAATATCTTGTATGAACACCAATATGGATTTCGAGCAAAACACTCAACCCAACAAGCCATAATAGAACTTGTAGATAGAATTACATCAGCGATAGAACAGAATGAATACACGATCGGTATATTTCTAGACTTATCTAAAGCTTTTGATACGGTTGATCATGAAATTCTAATTACAAAACTAGCACATTATGGAGTAAGAGGCTTAGCATTAGAGTGGTTCAAAAAATTATCTATCAGATAGACAACAAATAGTGAAATATAACACAACCTTCTCGAATAGTGACACAATAAAATGTGGAGTACCTCAGGGATCGGTATTAGGACCACTTTTATTTCTTATATACGTAAATGATATTTATAAAAGCTCAAATTTACTTCAATATATTTTATTTGCAGACGACACAAATTTATTCTTCCAACACAAAAATCTTAATCAAATGCTACAAATTATCAATCAAGAGATTAGCAAAGTATCACAATGGTTAAAATCCAACAAACTAACTCTAAATGTTAGTAAAACAAATTTCATGATATTTAAAACTAGTCAGAGGAAAAAAATAAACACTCCAGTAACAGTCACAATCAACAATAAACAAATAGAGCAGGTTAAATGGACAAAATTTCTTGGCATTAGAATTGATGAACAAATGACATGGAAAAAATCATATCAATTATATAAACTAATAAGATATCAAAGCTATCAGGCATCATAGCCAAATTACGACACTACTTACACGTAAGTAACTTAAAAAAGTATATACTTTTACAATGATTTACCCATATTTAACATATTGTAATACTGTATGGGGAAGTAATTATTCATCAAGATTGAAAAGCCTGCAAAAGATACAGAAGAAAATAATTCGCCTAATGACATTCTCAAAATTTCGAGAATCTACAAAACCTTTATTTAGGCAACTAAAAATATTAGACATATTTGAACTAAACACTTTTTTGATTAGTCTTTATGTACTCGCAAAGAACAAGCACATTGCCAAACACATTTAACAATTACTTTTTACAAAATAATGATATACACCATTATAACACGAGATCAGCAATGAAACTACACGTGAAATATCATAGAACAAATTATGGAAAATTCTCACTAAAAGCCATAGGTACCAAAATATGGAATGATCTACCTGACGAGGCAAAAAACTCAAAATCATATTTTATATTCAAAAGAAAAATGAAACTGATTTTAACTCAATACGTAACTAGAAAAACTGCTTGACCGTCTTAATTTCAATCTCATTAATTAGCATACTAAATGAATATTATTGCCATGTTATTAATTTTTAGATAATTACAATATAATCTGTAAACGGGGATCCCCTAGGAAAAGTTTGAGAAAACTTGCTGGGATCTCCTGCCAATAATGTCAATACAATGTAATAATGAGAATTGTAAGAAGCAATGGGGCAAACAAATAAATTGAATTGAATTGAAATTGAAGAATCACGTGTAAAAAAGTGTCAATCAATAATGACAATCTTGTCTCGTAATCTGGTAATAACAAACATTCTTGCCGTTCTCAGTTGACAGAAACCGTTACTGCCCCAATGTATCCTAATATCCATATATAAGTTCTCTCATCCTACCGCACTTCAGCTTCGACTATTGCAGCGCTGTGTGGGGTAATATTGATAAAGTTCTTAGCCTCAGGCTTGAAAAGCTGCCAAATACGGCCCGCTCGCATAATAAACTGGATCCGATTGGGATGTTAGATCTTCTCAGATTCTTCATGATCTCAACTGGCCGAGCTTGGGTGATAGACGAGATAATCAATTTAAAACACTAATGTTTAAAACTATGAACAAACAGGTCCCCAAATACATTTCTGAAAAATTTGTCATGGCGAACACCATCGACAATCACAACCTGCGGGGCTCTGGACACAAATTATTTATACCAAGACCAAAACACAGAAGCCCTCAAAAAGAGTTTCGCCTATAGGGGAGCTGTCAGTTTTGTGGAACCGTCTATCACCTCAAGCTAATTAGGTTTACTGTAAACCTTCAAGGGACAATTTTTTGAAAAATTTGTTTTTCAAGCCGAATTAAAGACTACTATTTTATCTTCATTTTCCAAAAAGAATAATTTGAAAAACTTGAAATGCGCGCGAGTTATCGACAAAAAACGTGTTTTCAAATAAAAGTAAATAATAATAGTTATAAGGCAATTAGAATGTGTCAACCCAGAGCTCCCCGTGACGTTTTTTCGCATCACTCCCCGCCAAGTATTTCACGTCGCTTTGATTCTTGTGTTTATACTTGTGTCTTGTAATTTATGACACCAAAATCTACGCTTCCGTATGCCGTTTATGGAGAAAAGAGAGGAAAGGGCTGTTATCAAGGAAAGCTTTAATACCCGCGTGCATTTACAGCCGCAAACAACGCTTGCTTTGGATGAATTCCAGTTCCGTCGCCACTTTCGCCAGCCTTTTTTTTCCCTTTGTTCTTCCAGTGCATTCCGCTACGGTTGTTTTATTTTCCACTGATTCGG
Source organism: Desmophyllum pertusum (assembly GCA_029204205.1). Taxonomy (NCBI): domain Eukaryota; kingdom Metazoa; phylum Cnidaria; class Anthozoa; order Scleractinia; family Caryophylliidae; genus Desmophyllum; species Desmophyllum pertusum. The sequence continues at coordinate 1,436,840 of MU827308.1, read as the reverse complement.
TTTCGCCGATGAATTTTGTACTCCAGACTTCGCTTTCCCCAATATTCTCCTGTCGCTAAGCAGTAAGCATGGAAATGTCGTTCCCCGCGAATTTCAATAAACTGCCTTGTCACAAGGCTCTCTAGGGGATTCCTATGTTGTGTCCTATTGGTCGGCGGCATGACCGCATTCACACCCGCTTTGATTAAGTGTGAAAACTACGAAAATCTTTTCAGCCCGAAAACTCCGGATTTGTTTTTGAGTGAGTTCACTCTCTTCAAATGAATTAACAGGGTATGTAGATTTGTTGGATTTTATTGAAATTTGGCCAAAATGTTTGTTAGACATTAATGAACTAAAGTGTGTGAGGCTTTCACGAAATTCGACATATTTTTCGCGTGGCATCCCAGCGCGTGACACGCATCGAAAATATATTCATTGTCTAACTTTAAAATAGATTTTTTCGGGAACCAATGAGAGTATTGGAAAAGCCTCACACACTTTGTTAGCCCATTATCTCCTGAATGATATCGTCCAGATTGTTTTTATGTCCGCTTTAACGCGAAGGCTTGTAACTCAGTTAAGCAGACACTGTCAGTTTTGCGTTCGAAGGCTTGCGCGCGCCTAACAGAACAAAAACGGACAAAAGTAGTGCTTTTATCGGATTCTTCATTCTATTACCTTTACAGTGATATATAGTTTTCTAGGGTTTCTTCTAAAAACAACGCGCATAGGAAAGATTTCCCGGAAGGCACCCTCGAAGGTTTACAGTAACCTTAAGGTGGCCGCGGTTATTTATTGGAGCGGAGGTTTCCCTTTTTAAAACTACTTTTCGGCAGGAAAGCGTCAACCGATTTCTCTAATTTTTGGTATTCAAAATAAGGAATCTTTAAATTTTAGAAGGCTTTTAATTTTAGGGCAAACGAAATTTAAGATTTAGAGATACAAGCGCTATTAGAAAACCTTGTTTTTTACGAAATCGCGAATATTTTCATAAAACGAAGATAGATTTTTTTCTAATTACGTTCAATAAGTTCCAAGACTTCAATGTTTACTGTGAGCAAGTTTCCACAAAATCGGCTGCATAGAAATTGCTGCACAGTTTCACTGCTGAATTTTAGCTTCAAAATAATATGCTCGTGTATTTGCTTCATCTGTTGCAAGAACGCTTCAATAATGCTAAGATCGCACCTATTGTTAGAAAGCTTGATACCACCTAAACCTTTGCTGAATAATCGGAAAAGATCGGAAATTCCCAGTAAAAGTTATAAGCAAATGAAGAACAAGATGTTTATAGTGCGTAATTTGTGAATTTCAAAATATTCACGTTTGTTCGACTTGTGAAAAAACTACCGATTTGTTTTCCGTAATTGTTAAGTATGATAAAATCCAGCATATATAAAAACGACCTCGCCTAGTTTTGGGCGTGTAGACTCGACGAAGCTCAGCGAATTAGGTCGTCAAGTTAGCTACTTCATGTCCTCCATTTTACCAATGCTTTGAAAACCCATCGTCTTCCGTAAATTATTCATATTTGCCGCGTTGTGGGAGTTATTTTGCACTTGGGAATTTTACGGATCATCGAAAATTTAAATGATAATGAACGATCAATGACATTCCAAGGAAATTTTCGATGATCCGTAATTCCCAAGTGACAAATAAATTCCAGAACGCGGCAAGTTTGAATAATTTACGGAACACGAGGGGTTTTCCTAGCATTTGTAAAATGGAAGACATGAAGCAGCTAAATTGACGAGCCAAATTCTCCAAGCTTCATCGACGCTACACGCCTGAAACAAGGTTAGACCGTTTGTATATATGCTGTATTTTATCATACTTAGAAATAAGCGAAAACAAATCGGTAGTTTTTTCAAAAGTCGAAACAAACTTGAATATCTTTAAATTCACAAATTACGCATATAAACATCTTGTTCTTCATTCGCTTATAGCTTTTCCTTGGAGTTTCCGATCTTTTCCGATTATTCAGCAAAGTTTTAATTAACATTAAGCTTTCCAATGATAGGTGCGATATAATAATTATTTTAGTGTTCTTGCAACAGCTGAAGAAATACACAAGCATATCATTTTGAAGTGGAAATTAAGCAGTGAACTGTGTAGCAATTTCTGTGCAGCCGTTTTTGTGGAAACTTGCTCACAGTAAACCTTGAAGTCTTGGAACTTATTGAACGTAATTAGAAAAAAATCTATCTTCGTTTTATGAAAATATTCGCGTTTTCTTAAAAAACAAGGTCTTTTAATAACGCTTGTATCTCTTAATCGTTTATTCCGATTGCCCTAAAATTAAAAGCCTTCTATAATTTGAAGATTCCTTGTTTAGATTACCAAAAATTACAGGAATCGGTTAACGCTTTCATGCGGAAAATATAGTTTTTAAAAGGGAGCCTCCGCTCCAATAAATAACCGCGGGCCACCTTAAGCAGGCTCCTAGTTTATAAATTACATTATTGTACGTACCTACTATTTATTAGATGATTTTATTGTAATTAATTTTAATATTTATTAGATGATTCTATTGTAATTAATTTTAATATTTATTAGATGATTCTATTGTAATTAATTGTAATAATTACTTAGCTAGCTATTATTTATTAGTAAAACTCTACTGTACACTAATGCAAATGAGACAATCTGATTGGCTGAGCTACTCTACACTATCAGCCATTAGTGTGCAGTGGCTGGAGGTCGTCTGCAAAAAAGTTGCGGTTTCTTCTCGTTTCTCCGAAGTAACGAAGTTTCGGAAGAAGATTTAGAGTTAATACTAGACAATTGTTATGATTTTTACTAAAACAATTAGATTATGAGCTCGAGATTGTGCTAGTTTTCTTCTAAAACAAAAATTATTTCAAAATGTATTTTTCTTGCGGAGTTATAGCAAATTTTGTGTTTCGCGTGACCAAAACGTTATTCCCCGAAGGTGTTTTGAGATGTCAACGCTTTGTGATCTCCCGCGATCCCGTGCAGTGTGACACGGGAATACATCTGGGAATGCTCAGATTATATAAATAGCGTCTTCGCAGAGTTCGCATTATCTAAAATCCATGCGAGAGGATAATGCACTTAGTCTAGAAAGTCGGCTGTAATATGCCATGAAAACGAAGAGGGAAACTTGAAAATTTACCCTATCCGAGCCTAAGAAAGCCAAGACAGAGTCAATCGATGAATTCGATGATGGATCATCTCCAACAGGAGTTTCCACTCCACTTGTACTTTCCTCTCCGGTTGGATTGTTTTTCCTTCTTTGCGCGCACCTGACTTCGCTTTTCCCATTATAAATAAATGCAGATATAACTTCGCTGAGCGAGCGCCGAATACCTTTTCTCTCTTTAAGGGGCCATATTTTAATTTTCATTGGTCGGCGGCATGATCGCATTCACACCCGCACTGAGAATGTGAAAAATAATAAAATATTTTCGGCCCGAAAAACTCAGGGTTTATTTTTGAGCGGGTAGCCACTCTTCAAGTGAATTAATAGGGTATGTAGATTGTAGGATTTTTAACGAAATTTGGCCAAAATGATCGTCAGATATCGGTGCAAAAAGTGTGTTGGGCTTTTAAGGAATTCGAAATATTTTTACTTTTACGTCTCTCTGCGCGACGCGAATCGAAAAATTTTCTATTGGCCAACTTCAAAGTTGTTTTTCTCAGAAACCAATAGGAAAATCCATAAATCCCGACAAAAGTTCCGTAGCCCATCAAGTGCTGATTGATATAGTACAGTTGGTTTGGTTGTACGCGCTAACGCGAAGGCTGGTAATTCAGCGAAGCAAACATCGACAGTTTTGAGTTTGAAGGCTCGCGCGCGGCTTACCAAAGCGATATAATTTTAAAATGGCAATATATCCGGATTCTACATTCTATTACCTTTACAATGATATATAGTTTTACCGTGGTTTTATTAAAACTAATGCGCGTACGAAATATTTTTCGGAAGGCACCCCAAAAGGTTATCAGTAACCTATATATCCCAAGAAGGAAGTGGAAGGAAGCTGTGTTACGATGGCTAAAAACGTCAAACCTGCCGTCCACCTCATACCTAAATGACAGTTTTCCCTACCCTTTTCTATACTCCTACTCGTGAAATTCCTACCCTTTTATATACCTCCAGTCTGAAAAGGTACCCCTTTCGGGCGGAGCCTCCCCGTATAGTCCATTATAGGGAGTACCCCCCCCAGGAGAGAAATCTACTCTGTCTGATTTTCTTTTTCTTATTTGTCAGTCAAATTTCAGTTGTTACCATCACACTTAAAACGAAGAACAAAAACTATGAAATAAGACCAAAGAGAATTTTTAAAATTGCAATACGTTTTATTTTCCATCAAGGTAATATAACTGATAATACATTAAATTGCTATGGTTTTGCACTGTAAAAATATAATAAACAGGCTTTTTCTCCATAACATGAATTGTGCCATTTACCATAAAAAATTGGACGAGATTATCAATTTACCATCATTTAAAGATAAAATTAGGATCAAATTAAGCAACCGAATTACCTCAGTCTTTCAGACAACGTAAATTTCTTTAACAAATTTTATAATCAGTTTCCAATAATAATTAAGTGACAAGATCACTTCTGACATTTAATCAATTCTGACCAATCACGATTTTTACGTCTAGAATATGAACGCAAAAAACCGATAAAAACAATACCGTTATTACAGGCGTTCCCGTCCTAACTCCCCTCCTCCTCCCCTTTTTATAGCCTGCGTACAGACGTCTCCTACACGCAGGCTACCCTTTCTACGACTGCCACGCAGGCTACAATCTTCTTTCACATACTTTAATTTATACATGTAAGATACATAAAAATCTTTATTTTCATTTCTTTAATGTCTTACTACTAAGCAGTTGTGTCAGTTAAAATAATCCAATTATAATATCATTGGAGGTTTTTTTAGTCAATCTCTTTATCCTGTTTATACTGCGCCTTTATATAACATGCCTGCCTCGTCCCCAGGCGCCGTTGCGAGCAGGAAAACAGGGAGCGCGGGGTCTTCTCGCCTACAACGGTCCCACAACCCCACGCGCACCGCGCTCAAACAAGGAGCAACGCCTGGGGACGAGGCAGATAACATGCGAACTCTGCTTAATCAACGGTTGTGTTTTTCGCTGCTGTCAATCATTTTAGCGGACATCTCGAGAAACAGAAGTTCACTTCCGCAATGGGTTCAAAAGGTCACGTCTGTGGGTTTTGATTGGCAAATTTTGATTAATTCTATTTATTTCTTCTTTTTTATTTATTTTTTTATTCCATTGGTTGTCGTAATTATGATTGACGGCAGTGGAAAACGCAATTGAACTTCAGAGTTCGCGTGTTATTGACGGAAAGGCGCAGTAAACAGCAAGGAAAGCAAAAGTCAATTTTGGTCATTTTCCGTTTTATATCATTCTAGTACGTCGCTTTCACTAAGGACAGCTAGCTTCACAGCACATCAAACGACCTGACAAATTATTTGCGTTGTCTTCGCAAGTGTACTGTCTCCTTTTTAAGTCTGGTCTGCATACCAAGTAATAGTGGTCAGTGGTTTGAATGATTGATTGATACGTGAACTTACATCTCAGTATCCATAGATCAGGAGAACATGGTGGGAGTACTAGTTGACCACACAAGTCAACTTCGGCGAAAGTTGTCTGACTTTTAGCCCTTTCTGTGTGTCAAAAAAGAAAAATTGTTTCAAGCACATAGTTTAGTTGTGGAGAACTTAATAAGGAATTGCAGTTATTACAGATGTCAGCGGTTTGGCATGCAAACGAGGCGAAAGGGTCAATCTGGTATTGTTAACCGTTTGACATGCAAACGAGGCGAAAGGGTCAATCTGACATTGTATTGGCCCATTAGCCTCATTTGTAGGCTCGATTACCAGCCGCTGCTCTGGAAAATGAGCCAGAACGAAGACCGGACTCGAGATAGCGGCGGAAATCGAGCCTAACTCGTTTGCATACTTTTTAAAAACAAAATAATATTTAACTGCGGGCTCAACTGTAATAACAGCTAATCGGACGCTGGAAAGTCTAAAGCTGAGTGAATATGAAGAGCTATATTTAAAAATGACATCATAGCAGCACAAGACAAATAACAAGCGAGCACGTACGTCACGTACAGTGGAACCCCGCCTTACGACCACCCCGTTAATACGACCACCTCGCCCGAACTGAAGTTCTCTCAGTCATTTTCTTATTTAAGAACCCCTTTAATACGACCAGATTTTGCTGGCCCGTTGGTGGTCGGAAAAACGGGGTTCCACTTTTTTGTTGTTGTTGTTGTTGTTGTTGTTGTTGTTGTTGTTGTTGTTGTTGTTGTTGTTGGTGTTGTAAGTAAAGACTTTATTGAGCATTATGATTACTTACATGTATGCTACTTAAAATTTGATGCTCTACTTACAATACCTTACATTACATACAATACGATACTTACACTACTTACAATACGCGTTCGGTACTTACACTACTTATAATACTGCTTACAATACAATACTTACGCTACTTATAGTACGATGCTTGCACTACTCACAATACAGTACTTACACTACTTACAAATACTTACAAATGCTAATTTATACTTTCGGCATAGCAATACTTACACTATATTTTGTTTCATTCAATTACACACATTACTAACTTTAATTACATTGTTTTGAGTGACTTACATGACTAACATACAATACATGACATTACTGGCATGCATTGCCTTATCTCTCCAGTTTCTTATTTCAAAAGTCAACAATAAATAAAGATAGAAAGAAAGAAAGAAAATTTCGGAAAATCAGGGTGAAAAAAAAAAATAAATAAATAAATAACTATATAGACAGAAAAGAATTCCATTTCTTTATTAGTTCTTTCTCGTTATTATTAGTGGCTGCGATGTATTTTTCCAGGTCGATTTTTTCGCGCACAAATGAAACGAAATCAGCAAATTGGTATGTGTTATTATTTAATGCGTTAGAATAATGAAAATATTTACCTAAAATAATAAGATGATTGAGGGCTAAACAAGGTGTAGAAGAGAAACGAGTAATTCCGAACATAACGTCTAACTCTGAGAGAAGTAATTTCGTGTTACTTATGGTTGAATACCAATCTTGAAATTTATTCCAAAAGAGTTTGCCTGCGTGCACTTTACGAACAAATGCCAAATGGTTTGACTATCAGAAGGGCAGAAAGGACAGAATGGAGAGGCGACTTTCTTCATTTTGTGCAATAAGCTATTCGTGGGTAAGATATGATGAATAATTTTATACTGGAAAATCGTTAATTTAACTTCTTTTGTGGCCCTGAATGGTAAGAGATAAATTTTATTTAGTTCATTCTTCTCAACGCCACATGTTATAAGTCTTTTCTCAGTAGTGGTGGAGGTAAGTCTTCGAGGACTAGCAGCTTATCATATAGTATCTTGCACGTTAACTTACAAACTGAGGTGGGGGGCGTGACAGGGTCTTCGTCTTCGGAATTGTCTTGTAGTAGTTCTTTCCAACTTCGAGGAATAGAGGAAAGAAGGCTATAATATTGTAAAAAGTTGCATTTAAGTTTGAATTTGTTGCAAAAAGAAGAAAAAGGTAGAAACCGGCCTTCGCTAACATTGAAAAGGTCAGTGAGATCTGTTTTTACTCCTACTTGATACCAACGAGGAAAGTATATCATTTTCTTCTTCACTGTTATAAATCTGTTGTTCCAGATTGTCTGCGAAAGAACCCAGCTCATTTTTTATTTTTGGACGTGGTTGTTGTAACGTCCTGCCAATAACAAATAATTTGCTTGTAAAATTCAGGAAGATTGTCATCGAAGTTGAGCATTTTGTGATCATAATTACAATTGAACAACTTCGTCCCGCCAACTCTGGCTAGAAGCAATTTCGGAATATATTTCCATGGGGCATCTGAGTTCGAACATAACCGTTTAACCCAGTTTAGCTTTAGGCGCCTTGTCGAACAGAGAAAAGTCCTTTCACGTCCAAACCACCCAACTGTTTTTCTTCTTAATAAGGGTTGTCCTTTTTTATTTTAGCCGGTTTGTGATTCCAAATGAAGTCGAAAGTAATCTTGTTAACCTCTTTGGTGAAGTTTTTTGGGGTTTCCATAACACTGCAGATAATACGAGTTTTGAAAGTGCTAATGTTTTGACAATATTTATCCTACCATAAATGGAGATGTCTCTTTGGGACCACATATTTAATGTTTTCTTTAACGATCCTAATTTCTCAACAAAATTTTTCCTATCAGACGTTTCAAGATCGTAAGTAAAAATGCACTCCAAGCGCATAAACTGGCTCACTGCTAATTTGGAGATCAAGAATTGTATCTTGCCTTTGGCGCATAGAACCGAGCCATAATATTTCGGATTTTGCTTGGTTTATTTTTAGACCTGAGCACTTTTTCGAAAAGTGAGATTAAAGCCCCATTTACACGACATTCATTTTGGGTCCGGCACTCCTAAATTTTGGCACGCGGGCCGATAGTTTAGGGTACGGCCTGCTTGATTTTTGCCGTGTAAATGCAGAATTGTTGGCACGCGTGCCCAAAAAATTTAGGCGGGCCGAGACCACCTCAGGAGGTAGTCTCGGCCCGCCTAAAAAGAGGCCCGCGTGCCAAAAAGAGATGCATTCTCGTTCCTAGAGCCTAATCGGCGACACGGAGAAAAAAAACTAGGGGCGCCAAAATTTCAATCACACATGCGCAAACGTGTGTCCTGACGAGATATGTCTTCATACCGTAAAAGCTTAGCCTAAAGAGGAATATAAATGGTCTGAACAACAATGGGTAGTAAAACTTGTTTCTTATATAGCGAGTATTTTAACAGACGCAATTTGTCTATGCCGTTTTCCATTTTGGACACTAACTACGGCTTTTGTTCAACCCTTGTAATTTGCTTCATGTAAATTACTATTCGAGGAATAGTCATTCATAGGCAGTAGCATTATTTTTGCTAGAGGCAATGTATCAGTACATGCATGTTGATAAACTCGCATCATGCGCCATGTTTAATTTTGACCCCTCGGTATTTCAATAATTTGTTCCGTAAAATGCAGTTTTTTACTGAGTATTTTAATGCCGTTGTCTGCTTATATGGCTTGTTATTTGCACCCAGAAGAAAATGTCCCTCATACCACAGCTCTCCGACTTGATTCAACATGTCAAACCTGAGGCAAAGTTCTCTGAAGCGCAGAAGGATTAAACAGATCGATATATAAAGCTTGCATAAAGCCGTACTATCGCTGCTTCAATGCCACGGATCAAATGATGACATGCCTTGTTTCGTCCCTCATTTCTGTCAGGCCTTTTCGTTTTTTTCAAGGCACCAAGCCATAAAATTGTTTTAGGCAATCGACATTGAGTACCTGAATTTTTGATTTTTAACGCTGAATCCGCTAAAAAATATGTGAGCCGCTGTTAAATAATCTCGGGGACTCACAAATTTAAGAGTGCCGTTCTTATTTTCGGGGTGCCGTTCAGAAATGAACATGGAAAAAAATCGAACATATTTTGTCGTGTAAATCAAGCGGGCCGTTCCCTAAACTATCGGTCCGCGTGCCAAAATTTAGGAGTGCCGGACCCAAAATGAATGTTAAGTCAAATAGATTGGAAACTGACTGGCCATCAGCAAGAAGGCAGTTGTATCATCTGCATATTGTGTAAGCTTAACTTCTTTATTCTCCTGTATTGTGATGCCTTTTATTTTTTCCGATCGTCTAATACTTTGCGCAAGAAGCTCCATAGCCATAACAAATAATATGCCAGAAAGAGGAAAACCTTGTCGCACGCCGCGTTCTAAATAGAAGTGTTTCGATGCGTGTCCGTTATTCATAACACAACTGGAGATATCTTTGTAAAACACGCTAATCCAATGTCGAAGGTTTGGACCAAAATTAAACGTTTCTAGGCATTTTTGGATAAAGTCCCATGCGATTGAGTCAAAGGCTTTTTCGAAGTCTAAAAACACAGCTACTCCTGGGATACTCTTCCGTTTAGTGAAGTCCATTATGTCTGCTATTAACCTAATACTTTCCCCAATGAATCTTCCTTTTACGTACCCGGATTGACAAGGGTGGATTATGCTCGGCAAAAGGTTTTCCAAGCGAAGAGCAATAGTTTTTTGTTGAAATTTTATAGTCCACATTCAGAAGCGATACTGGTCTCCGATTCTTTAAATATTCGGCATTCTTTTTCTTTTTGGAATTAAAGAAATAATCCCTTGACGCTGAGAAATGGAGAGACTTCAGTTTTGAAAGGCATAATTAAAGCTTTCTACCATATATGTGCCGACTTCATTCCAAAAATAACGGTAAAACTCAGAGGTGAGACCATCTGTACCGGGATTCCACTTATTTGGAGCGGATTAAGCGCCTTTACGTGTGATCCCTTTGTTTAAAACTCTGGAGGATATCGCACCAAAGAGTATAATACATGTGTTGTAGCTGTCACCATTTTCGTTTTTTTTATTTAATTTCATCAGCAAATACCTTTACCTGGACAGTTATGTGTGTTACATCTCTGAGACTCTGTAGCTCGTCCCATTCTCCTGCAGCCTCTTCCTCCGTTTGCTGGCGGGGGATTGGTGCAGGAACGAGTGCGAAGCTGAGTTCCTCCTGCGCATGTTCGGCTGCAGCGAGACCACTGGCTCCACAGCGAGTAACCACCATCAACTGAGAGGAGACATGTTAAATAATACGAAGGTAGCTCACCACGAAAATTTTAAAAGGATCATTTTCAATTGTTCTTTTAGCTATTTTCAGTGTTTATTAGCCAGAGCCTACCCCTAAGAATATTCTAATACCCTGCCCCCCCCCCCCCCCACCTATTGTAGCCTCTCTAAAAGCCTTGTAGTGGATAATGGTGAAATCACTTTAATTTATTATTCCTTTTTCGTTTCTACATTCACTGATTAACTCTGAACTCAATTACACTTTACGGTGACCAAATGAAAAGCTCACCGAAACAAAAGTTCATTTTTTTGGTGATAAATACTGCAATTCAAGAGCTCAATGGCACGTCAAAACAAAGTACACACAAGCTCACTGGTTCAAATTAAACTTACAGGTCTACGGTACAGTTGTATTACGAATCGAAAGCGAAATAATCCAAAGTTCTTACACGCTGAGTTTATAGATCACCGGGCAAGACTGCTTTGCGAGCAGAGCTGACCATTAGAGGGTAGTAAAAAAACCACAAATACGATCACGCCTGGTATCAGTAGGGACTGTGCAATAATTATCAGGAAGGGGGGTTGGAAAATGAGCTTCATGTAGCCTAATATTAGGTAATACCCCCCCCCCCCCCCTCCTAAAGGAGTGAATTTTGTTATTGCTCCCCCTCTAATCAGTCAGATATTATGTACGACCCCCCCCCCCCCCCCCCCCCCCCTCACAGTATACACACACCTTTATACAAGTACCCTACATTTTCTCTACAACGCACCTGTGGATTAAAATCTTATAACAGAAAGAAGAGCTCCTACTACATGTTTAATTGTTGGACATCCGCGTCTGGAACAAACATCACCTCCGTAGCAATGTTCAACAGAACCATAGCAGAAGGAAAAGAGCATGTGTGTTATTTTCAGGTCCGATTTTCGGTTTTCATCTTATAAATAGATATGGATTCACCAATGTAATATGTACTTGAAATAAAATGTTAAGCCCCCCCTCTCTTGAGTGACTTATTTTACCTTGAGCCCCCCCCCCCCCCTATCCTTGCTTTGATTTTACTTAAGTCCCCCCTTCCCTCTGGTTTTCCAACCCCCCCCCCCCCCCCCCCCCCCCTTCCTGGTAATTATTGCACAGTCCCTTAGTTGAGTGGCGAAGAGCAACGCAAGTTTCATTTTTAAACAATTAGTAGTCGTGTGTGATTCTTCAGTGGTAAGAATTTCAGTTAAAATTAGGTCTGACAGGGGTCCGGACCCCCCCCCCCCCCCCCCCCCCGACCCTCCCCCTGTCATATTGAGATTATAAAGAAGTTTTAAAGGAGAAGGACCTTCTCCTTTAAACAAACGCAACAAACAAACCAAAACCATTCAAGAAAAACTAAGTAATTAAAAGTGCAATTAAGGTTTACCAAAAGTGAAAGTTAGTCAGCCTTGATGCCTAAAATATCTTGTGAAAGCAGATTGAGAGTAGACTGCTTGCAGCCCCTCTTTTCTCTTAGGGTCCTTCGGGTGTTGGGAGCACGTTTTGTAAAAATGGCCGTCGAACAAAGTCTCGCCCCAAGCCTTCCGTACCAATTTCTCGCGCGCGCTCTTCGATTGTGTATTTTCGAGAGAAAAACAGGCTGCAAGCAGTCTAGATTGAGAGCTATCAAAAGAGGATGAATTGAGCCCTGAGATTTGGGGCGAGGGCGTATTATCGAGTGGGCTTATTTTCTGGGGGCTTATTTCGGAATTTTAACATTTAGTGCTATAACTGAAAACAAAACGAACAGGAATTAACACAACGAACCTTGTATACATCTTCCACACGTCCTTGCACAATTTATTTGAACGTATGTATGGCTTTTACAGAACTGTCGATCTTTCCAATGAGTACACATGCGAAGAGGGACTGCTCGTAGTCTATGACAGGTATGTCAGCAATCTGTATTCCATAACTTAATAACTGTCTTCGCTTTCAAAATTTGAAATTGAAAATGCAAAAGGTATTTACGCGTCCAGTATGTTTATGAGAACACGAAGGAGGTGGGCTGTTAGAAGCAGGACGAACAGGACTATCTCGAGGAACACCGTATTTTCGAGTGGGCTTATTTTTTCTGGGCTTATTTTCGGAATTTTAAGATTTATTGCTATAACTAAAAACAAAACAAACAGGGACATAACGAACCTTGTATACATCTTCCACACGTCTTTGCACAGTTTCTTTGGACGTGTTCATTGCTTCCACAGTACTTATCTTTCCAAGCAGTACACATTCTGCCGCCAGCCAGATCTCGACAAGACTCAGCGTAGGTCACTATAGTGTAAGAAAACAAGCAATGAACTTAGTAATTAAACGTACAAATGTTTACCGACAAGCACAGACAGGCTTGGCACTTAAAACAGATGCATAAGAAGATGCCAAGAGGAGGATGAATTAAGTACTGAGGGAAATATATATATCGATATAGAACCTTGAATTTATAAACTTGAAATATTGCCATCGCGCATTAATAATAATAATATAATTGTAATAACCGCCAACATATTACCCTTTTGGTACTCCAGTCCTTGATTTGAGTGTATAGCATTCAACTATTTTGTGGGAGTTGCCATGTATAAATGCCAGAAAAGGACTGGATGGAATCCAAAATACAAATTAATGTCGAAGTGTATTCCATACGAAATGTAACAAAATCAACAAATCCTTCAATATTTTTTCCAAAATTTTGAAACGACAACAGGACATAATTATAGCACTCGTCTTGCCGGTCGCCGCTATAAACATAATTATTTTTATTCAGTTAATGGATCAAATTCGGTATAATACATGTGTTGTAGCTGTCATCATTGTCGTTTGAAAGAAATCAGCAAATACCTTTACCTGGGCAGTTTATGTGTGTTACATCTCCGAGACTCTGTAGCTCGTCCCAGTCTCCAGCAGTCTCTTCCTCCGTTTGCTGGCGGGGGATTGGTGCATGAACGAGAGCGACGCTGAGTTCCTCCTGCGCATGATCGACTGCAGCGAGACCACGGATTCCACTTCGAGTAACCACCATGAACTGAGAGGAGACATGTAAAATAATACGATGGTAGCTCAATCAATAAACTCTCCAATACATTTTGACATTTTTTAAAATGACAATTAATTCAGTTTATGGATCAAAATCTGTAAAACGTTTACCACTCGGCTTTGTGCACACTTTAGGGGTACATATCCGTGTCTCTTCAGCAGGTCCTGTGCATTGTGTTCCATTGTTTGCAGGAGGTGGATTGTTTCATGATCTATTACGCTGTTGAGTTCCATTACCACATGTGACACTACACTGAGACCAGGGGAACCAGTCTGTATACCCTCCATCAACTGGAAAATAAATTACTTAATAATCATATTGGTGGTTTGCATCAATGTTACCAAAACTATTCGCTTGCATTAACAATATCAGAAAATTAACAGGTTATAGAGCAGCAGAAAGAAACGTTCTGTCCAAATTATAGCTTTGTAGCGTTTTTCATAACCGAGTTATTACGAAAATAATTTTCAGAAAATTACAGTATTTAGTATGCAGCCGCCATGTTGGTGCCCTTCTTTGGGACACCAACATGGCGGCCATAAAAATGTACAATGTAAAATGTAGATTCTACCATCAATATCATTAGCTTTCACTTCAAAACTCTTTAAATATCACTTCTAAATTATTATCACGTATAAAAATTTAAAAATGACATAAAAATACCCGTTTTTGTGAAAGTTCAAAAACTCGTTAATCCGGGACATCGCAAATTTCAAAATGCTTTATTTTCGAAACGAAGCATTGAATCAATACCAAACTTTGCATAGAGATTAATGTTTTGTATGTCTAGAATATGTGAAAAGAATAGCTTTGTAGAGTTAACAGTTTAGATTTTAGAATTTTGATGACGTCAGATGCAAACCAAGAATACTCAATTTACCTAATAATTTGCTGATACACAATACACTCTTTTTCTTTTTGTAAGAATCTTTTTTATAAGAACATTGAGGCTGAGATTGGCGAAATTGTAAGAATAATTTATGCTAAGAATATACCCAAGCCTGAGATTTAGTTGAGACAATTTTTTGCATGTTGATAGAAAATAGAATGCTATAAAATCACACGATGTTTCATTTAAAACTATGGTAAATATGTAAATTATGTATGGTAAATATGTATACTTCTTTCCTTTTTCTTGAATCAACGAGTACAAAACGATAAAAGCGTGCACAGCTCAGCTCAGATCCCCAAACCACATGTCAATAAAACTAACACACTGGCCTTAAATTAAATCGATTATGAGGAAACAGATCACGTCGCGAAGCTTTGAAAATAAAGGAAAACTATAATTGCAACAGCGAACAACGAATATTAAATCGCAAATGCGTGAATTTTAGAGGCATCTCTAATTTTGGAAAACCACCTTTTCGCTCGGCTGGCCTGCGCCAGCAATATTTAACAATTATTCCATCAGCCCGCGTTGGATATGAGAGGATAGATAGCCAACGAGCGCGTAGCGCGAGTTGGCTATAATCCTCTCATATCTAGCCTATGAATAGGCTCCGCGGTGGGGTTGGGGTTGGCGATTTTCTTTTTACCCCATCCCCACCGCGGAGCCTATTCATAGGCTACTCATATCCAACAAGGGCGAATGGAATAATTGTTTTATTAAAAACTTCACTAAACTAAACTTCATCGACTGAGTGATTTTTCAGTTCAATCTAAATGAAGCATGATTGTATGAAAACGGCGGCAAAAAGGCTGGCGCGGTCTGCCAGTTCAGTTAGCACAGTGAATGAAAAGAGAGCAAAGCAGAATTTTAATCTTCACGAGTTCACAATAGGCCTTATTCATGATTACGTCAGTTGTTCAAAATTCACCACCAAGCCTCGTTCACACGAAATTCTTCTCAAACCTTTGGCATGTGCATACTGTTATAATAATATAATAATAATGCCTTTATTTAAGTGTCTGGGTTATTTAGCTTTTGCAGCTAATTGTGGACACTGTACTACACGTGAGTCCGATTCTTTTCATCTTTGCTGGTTTGGAAATTCGTTCAAGATAAAATTTACAAGTTCAAGACTTCGAAAGCAAGCCTTGGTGATAAAATTAGCTTGTCCGCTGACCTAAACATATATAAGGGTTTCGTACTTGCAGGTGAGCATCAGCCTAGAAGCTGCTAGAACTACAAACCAAACGTTACCCATGCCTAGGCTCGAGTCGATTGTGCTAGCATAATTTTTGGCATAATTTGACAAAACGAGCATAATTTTTAGATTTTTTGTCAAAAAGCAATGCTAGCATAATTTGTATTTTGAAGACCGGAAGTGCTAAAACCAGGCTCAAATATCCCGTATCGTAATGATAAATTGACTTCAGACATAAAGTAAGCTCTCCAAATAAACGGTCGGCGATGTCTAGGGCCTAGTTGGGATAGTTTTTTAGTTTTTTGGGGGAAGAACCGGAACCGGAAGTCTAGAAAACCTTGTTCCCAGTCCCACTCTCATAGGTGTGACAACGTGACAAAATGGCGTCCGCCACCCCCGAAGCAGATCCCGAGAACTTTCAGGTCTTGCATCTCATCTAAGAGATTTATTAATATAAGAGGTTAATAAAACTCACCTTTCTTACTGTTTTGCCCATTTTTTGTCGAGCATAATATTGAAAAAAAGTAGCATAATTTTGAAAAACGAGCATAATTTGAGCATAATTTGGATAAAAAACGAGCAGTGCTACTAGCATAATATGCCAGTTTTACTAGCACAATCGACTCGAGCCTACCCATGCCTCACTCAGATAAAAATAAACTTAAAGCCGAGTTTAGCAGTCCTCAGTTCAGTTTACAGTGCAACTCCGAACAAGCAACTTTTTCAGTTTGTTGTTATCATATTTTCAATTTCATAATTAATTTGATTTTAGCGAATTTACCACGATTTCAGTTGGAACTACCAAAAAGCTCTAAAAATCGAATAAATCACTAAATTAAATAATTTCTATAAAATCTTTAAGAAAACAAATCGCTAGATTTAGCAACAGCTAACATTAAGGTTTCCATGATATTTTATCTTGATAAAACTCTTACCCGGGCAGTTGTGTGTGTTACATTTTAGAAATTCTGTAGCTCGTCCCAATCTCCTGCATTCTCTTCCTCCGTTTGCAGGCGGAGGACTGGTACATGTACGAGAGCGACGCTGAGTTCCTCCTGCGCATGACTGGCTACACTGAGACCAGTTGGACCACTGTGAGAAATTACCATCAACTGAAACGGAGAGAAATGAATGAAAATAGCTAATCAATAATAATTACTGATAATTCATGCAAACCATGATTTGGTCGGGAGTTTCTCTTAATTCATTGAACTAATTTATTAAACAAATAACAATAAACAACAAACTGATCCTTACGGGTAGGAGAAGAAAAATTCGTAAACGTCGGTCGGGAGTTTCTCTTAATTCATTGAACTAATTTATTAAACAAATAACAATAAACAACAAACTGATCCTTACGGGTAGGAGAAGAAAAATTCGTAAACGAGACAATAGACCATTTTACAGTTCTGTGAAATGTAACCAAGCCTCTGTATGAAATCGAGGTAAGGGGTGACCATGAGATGATAGAGATCAGAAACTAGTTTACATAATAACAGAATAATTTACATTTGAAAAGAAGGAAGGTTTGTATCACAACAAAGTCACCTCCAGCCTCACTTCTGTTCAAAGGCCTGGATTCTAAGCACATAACTGTAAAATGGCCTATAGCGACCTTTAGATCGGAGTGCGAATACGAGATTGACTTTCGAATTTTATTGTTTATTATCTCAGGTATTTCACTGATCCAGGTCTACAAAATTTAGATCCAACACTCCTCATCGATTTGTCGCTGTGGTTTTGCTACTATTAAAAATTACATGGACACTTTCGTATTAAACATGCCCACACTTCTGTAGCTCGCCCCAGTTCGCAGCAGCAATTTCCACCATTTTCTGGTGGGGGACTGGTGCATGTACGAGAGCGTCTTCTAGCTCCCAGTCCGCATGTCTGGTTACACCGACCCCAACTACTCCACTGCGAGTAACCTCCATGAACAGGAATACCTGAGAACAGTAAGACAATCCCAGAATTCTGAGCTTTACCCGCAAACTCAGTATAACACAATTGCAATGAAACACAACACGAGCTCTAGAATGGCAAGTCTCTGAGCATACCGTATTTTAACGTGAATACAAAATGTATTAACAAGGTCCATAGTATATCGTCCTAAATCTCGGGCTTATTTTCGAATAGAATTTACGATATATTGTTTAGTATAGTGTATCCTTAGCCGCTTATAAAGCCTGAAGAGTTTTTCAGCGGCTCTCTGAAGTAATTAATGCAAATTTATAAAGGTTTGCATTTGCGTTTACAAAAAGAAAGTTAAGTTATATTCAACAAATGCTAGAATATTTACTAATCAGTCTTAAAACTAAAGCAAAGCAAACAGAGACAAAACACACCTTTGCATGTCCCACAAGTCTTCGCACAATTAAGCTGAAGGTAATCGTTTCTTTTGCAGTGCATTTTCAGGGCAGTACACATTTCGTCACTTGCAATATTTTGACAAGACTTGTAAGTCACTATCATTGAAAGAAACCAAACCAGAACCTGATTAATTACGCAAAAGCTCTATTAAGCCCCCGGGGGGCTTATTCAATTTCAGGCCTCAAGAAGGGGGGGCTTATTAGAGAGGGGGGCTTAACAGAGAGGGGGGGGGGGCTTATTTCAAATCATAAATTTTCAAGAAAATTCACATTAATTTTTCAAACTTTACTATTACACCACTAACTAAAACAAAACAAGAAATGGGTCACGTATGACCGTCTTACAAAGGAAACGTCATTTATACCCTAACTCGACGATAGTTTCAAGTTTGGAAATTAAAGACCACGTTTCAATGTAAAGTGACTGAAACGCCAGAAAATATTGCTGAAAAGTCATTTACATCAGCCTGACGGAAGGAGGGGGGGCTTATTACAAAATCTGACTTCCAAAGGGGGGGCTTAATAGAGAGGGGGGGCTAAATAGAGCTTTTACGCGGTAAATGTGTAAATGTTTACCAAGTAGATGAGTCTTAGCGCCCAAAATCTCTCGTGAAAACAGATAAAGAGATATCAAAGGAGGATGAATCAAGATAAAACTTCGCCGTGTTGATTGAAGGGTCAATTCAAAAGACAACGTATAATTTTGAGTAGGGGGGGGGGGGGGGGGGAGGGGAGAAAAAGAGGCCGGAAGTCTACGGGAGGCGGGAGAAGAGAGGGCATGAAGCGGAATTCCCAAGGGGAGAAATAGGAAAAATTTTGCAACATTGCGTATTTATTTTGCCATAGAAAAAAAAGCACAAAGAGGCGGAACCACAACTGAAGGAGCGGGAACCGGGAGTGCAAGGTACAGGAAGCGGGAAGTACAAACCAAACCCCCCCCCCCCCCCCCTCCCCCCACCCCCCACCACCACGTCTCATGTCAACGACATATACCAAACAAGCTGTAGCAAAGCTAAATTTATATCGGAAGGATTTTTGCGTTTGAGATTTCGGGGGGGGGGGAGGGCTTTTTATAGGAATTTGACGGCATGTACAAATCCCTTGTTATGTTCAGCATTTTCAATCAAACAATTGAAAAACAGGAAGCTGCAAAGGACTATATTTAACTGAACTGAAGGTCTTAAGTTACACTCTTTCAGTCTCCAGGCTGTTGGTAACTTCCGTTAATGTTGTAAGTTCAAACAGGTTTCATCAGGTTTGTCCAGATTTGTTACGACTGCCAAACCATGACGGCACAGCGGCAAAATGAGTGCGCGTGCGCCAACCCGCTCGCGTCATTTCCATAGAAACATCCCGGCGTCAAAATGGCGGCAATTTAAAATTCCTGGCATTTGTTTTCATTCCGGCGGGGCTAAGGCCGTCACAGAACAGATAAGATTTTTACCTTGAAGACAATTCCGAGAGAGACTCTTCTTTCACAAATCTTTTTTAGCAAAATAATTATATTTGCAACAATAGTGAATTTTTCGCTCGAAGTCGACCGCTCATATAAAGTGAAACACGAAGTCTGTGAGCTATGTTTTCGTCATAGCGCCGAACAGCCGAGCATGCGCACTCATTTTGCCGCTGTGCCAACCATGACCGGGAATTAGCACAGAAATTGAAACGGAACTGACACGAGTTCCCATATTGCAAATGTAGGGGCCTAATGATACGAGAAAATCGTATCATCACTTTGTCTCTTTTTCCTTTTCTTATTTGCCAGTAATTTTAGCTTCGTGGCGTATATCATCACTGAGAACAGAAACAGTGAATTAGACTAGAGAATTAAGAGGCTGTCCGCGTAAGAACGGATAAGGCAAATTTCGGCCCTTCACCGATTTGCCTAACATTTTCAGTGAAAGTTAACCATTATATCCCATCAACAAATATCTCATTTATTTGGATCAATTCCTTCTTTTTCATTTTTTGCGAGGCCATTTTCAACATAACCTCAAAATTATGCAAATTAGCTTTGAGGACTCTACAATTTTGCTATAAATGTCGGGCGCTACCAAAGCCCAATTTATTGTCCAAACCCACTGAATATTTTATATATTTAAGTTTCATCTTTCATTAACAGTTTAAAGGTTTAATAATTGCATTTTATAAAATTTTAACTGAGTTATGAATTTTTTAAGATACCTTCTCTCGAACCCCGGAATTTGCGAACGTGACATACCTATAATTGAAAATTATTTTCTCTTATGTGGGACCTGACCTAGAGTCAAATCTGTTATAACTCAAAAGTACTAACACCAATCTAATAAATTATAGAATAAAATTTGTGGGCACTTAAAACTGCGCGCCGTACAGAGCTCTGCGAATTTCCCAATTATTCGCCATTTTGATCGAAACCAAAGATAAGGCGGTCCGAACGATAGACCAATTTCTCAGCCGAAAACGCTTGGAGATACAATAATAACCGCTAAACGGCAGACCTATGCTCTGTAAATAAATATTATTCGTCGTTTTAGGTGTTGTTTCGGGAAAAATCTGGGTATTTTCAAAAGTAAACAGATAAATATTTCCTTGATATATGCAAATTAGCTGCATATTAAATTTCGTGTCGCGATGGGATTTCTTTATCTATTAGCTTCTATTCCACAAAACATTTTCCGTAAGAACTTTTACAAGTGTTCAAATTCTTATACGAATGACATCAGTTGTCCAGTCAGGTATTTTTCCTGTCGCTGCCAAGGGGAAAAAAATTGTTTCAGCCTGATTATGTGAAAGATTTTGAAAACTCGTTTGTGAGCTATTTTCATTTTCCACGATGCGGCAACACAGTGTTTGTTTTACAATTTCACTCTTTTAAATTAAATTAAATGAGAAATAGGGGTGGCGAATGGTAAATCCGAGACTTGCCGAGACGCCGATACCCTGGTTTAAAAGTCCGAGCCCGAGACGCAGTGATCCAAAACTCCGAGAAAATATAGTATACAAGAAGCTGCATTTGCGAGATTCAAAATTCGAGATTCCAAGATCGTCCTATTTCTGGCGAGCCCGAGATTTCGAGACGCTTTTTTTAAGCGCCGAGATTCCGAGACACGGCTTAAATTTGCCGAGATTCGTCATTTTTGATAGACCATTCGCCACCCCTAGAAATGTGCGTCAGATTGTATATTTTGTCAGAACCCTCTCAGTCTATCCCGAGAACGTCAGTATATATTGCGCAAAATGTCTGATATTCCCTACAGTTGTTCTCTGCACGAAATATTACAGACTCCGTGTGGCTCTAGTAGGGACGAGGAGAATCCTGTTTCGCTCTCTGAGTGCAACTCGGATATTTCGGCGCATTTGGCGAGCTGCCATTTATCGAAATTCGGTGATGTTACCGAAGCCGAGCTAATCTTGGCCAGAGCGGGTATTCGCGGTTTGTCGGCGACCCAGCTTGCGAGCATGACCATCTGCCCGAGGCACAGACATTTACTTGGAAGATTCTGGCGATCGAGCCCCGAAGTCCTGCCAATACCCTGGCCATACTGGGAAGAGTACAAGTGTGGCAGGAAGACATATCATAAACTTCCAAATGGCCGACGAAATAAGGATTTTTGTTTTTTGTGTCCCCAAATTAGTATGGGATTTTCCCAGGCTATAAGGCATTGACACGATAATAAAGTTTTCTATTCTATTCTATTCTATTCTATTCTATTCTATTCTAATTCTATTCTATTCTATTCTATTCTATTCTATTCTATTCTATTCTATTAGCGAAAATTCTGCTGTTGGTTCACGTAAGTACCATTATCTTTGTGGTTCCAGTGATTTTTTTCGCCTTTGTCAATGTATTGTTTCATATAAGTTTTAATTTTCTAATTCAAACATTTCCACCATTTCCTTCTCACAATTCTGACACGCTATCCAAAAAAAAATTAATATCAGTCATCGATAATTTTATGTCGTACCAGTCGCCACTGAAAACGGTTTGTTTCGCTATACTGTTTTTTACGATAATTAGTTTTATAATAATAATAATTTAATAATTTATATAGCGCTATTTCTAAAGTTCACAGCGCTTAACAATATGTATAAGTTAAAATTAAATTAAGATGAACAGATAAATGGAATTAATTAATTACATAATAAAAAGCTAAAGTGATTAAAGTGAATAAGCAAGTTTGAATAAAAATGTTTTGAGATTCCTTTTAAAGGAATCAACGGAGGTGCTGAGCTTAACGTGTAAAGGAAGTGAATTCCAGAGCCTAGGCGCTGAGATTGAAAAAGCACGGCTACCGTAGGTTTTAACACGACTAAGACAGTACTGAGGAGCAATAACTAAATTCAGCCAATCAGAATGCTTTATTGCCGGTCTGATATTTTTCTAAGTATCGGACCGGGTAAAGTTTCGTGCATTGTTATGGTCTAATTTCCACAGCTATTTTGTAAGCACAAATGTGTCATATATCTTTTATTAACCAAGCTTGCTCAGGGGCGTACTGGGAGAATATCGGCCGTCGGTATGGACCCTCGCTGCGCTCGATCGTTAATACTGTCAAGGCCTAGGACCGATCGATATTCTCCCAGTATAGATTGCAAAACAGTCTCACTTTCTTCTCTCGAGATATAGATTCGTGACGCGAGAATCGAGAGGCGAGCGCCAATAATGCACGCACGAGCCTCGCGAACCGCAGGCGTAGGAGGGGTGGCGGGGAGGGACCTGCTGAAACAAATCTTGCGACATTTTGAAGTGCAATTTAAATCAAGAGATAGGAAAAAAGACCTGATTGAACAACTGATGTCATTCATACAATAATGTGAATGCTTTAATTGAACTAGAATCAGCTGTAGAATGGTATGAAATGAACAAGTGAATCATGCAAAACAAACACTGCGTTATAAATAGAAATGGCTCATAAACTAAAGGAAAGCTTTCACATAATGGCTAAAATAAATTATTCCCCAGGTAAGAAACAATTCTTTGTCTTGAAAGATACCGGAAAAAGACCTAACTGATCAACTGAAGTTATTCGTACAAGAATTTGAATTCAGGACCAACACTGCGGGAAATCAAAATATAGTTCACAATCTGAAAAAAACGCTTTCACATAGAGGCTGAAATTTTTTTTACTCCACATAAAAATCAATTCTTTCTCTTGGAAAATATTCTCAAGAGTCTCTCAAGGAAAATGTTTTGTGGAATAGATGAAGAAATCCCATCGCAACACGAAATTTAATATGCAGCTAATTTGCATATATCAATTGAAAGGAAATATTTATCGCTGTTTACTTTTGAAAATACCCCGATTTTTTCCGAAACAACAGCTAAAACAACGAATAATATTTATTTGCAAGGCATATGTCTGCCGTTTAGCGGTTATTATTGTATCTCCAAGCGTTTTCAGCTGAGAAATTGGTCTATCGTTCGGACCGCCTTATCTTTGGTTTCGATCAAAATGGCGAATAATTGGGAAATTCGCAGAGCTCTGTACGGCGCGCAGTTTTAAGTGCCCACAAATTTTATTCTATAATTTATTAGATTGGTGTTAGTACTTTTGAGTTATAACAGATTTGACTCTAGGTCAGGTCCCACATAAGAGAAAATAATTTTCAACTATAGGTATGTCACGTTTCGCAAATTCCGGGGTTCGAGAGAAGGTATCTTAGAAAATTCATAACTCAGTTAAAATTTTATAAAATACAATTATTAAACCTTTAAACTGTTAATAAAAGATGAAACTTGAATATGTAAAATATTCAGCGGGTTTGAACAATAAATTGGGCTTTGGTAGCGCCCGACATTTATAGCTAAATTGTAGAGTCCTCAAAGCTAATTTGCATAATTTTGAGGTTATGTTGAAAATGGCCTCGCAAAAAATGAAAAAGAAGGAATTGATCCAAATAAATGTGATATTTGTTGATGGGATATAATGGTTAACTGTCACTGAAAATATTAGGCAAATCGGTGAAGGGCCGCAATTTGCCTTATCCGTTCTTACGCGGACAGCCTCTTAAATTTCAATTTATTTTATTATCCATTAAAAGTATTAAAAAAGGTAAATACAGTATATCAACCAAACATTACGCTGAAACTATTACTACTATTTACCTGCCTCGTCCCCAGGCGCCGTTGCGAGCGGGAAAACAGAGAGCGTGGGGCTTGCAACAGTCCCACAACCCCACGCGCGCCGCGCTCAAACAAGGAGCGACGCCTGGGAACGAGGCAGACTGTTTACACTAAGAACATCATTTTAATAAAACGTTTTTCGACAACAGTCACAAGTTTAATAATAGCTTTCGTTGTTAATTAAACTCAGCACAGACGACATGTCTTTTTACAATTTTTACGGAGTGTTCGATTCCATAGATACCCGCAATTTTTCCACCACTTGTTGCAGAAACTATCACTCCAGGAATTCTTGCAAACTGAAATAAATTACAAAAAGTTGTCATTGCCGTATAAACTGCATTAGCACTGAAAGAGCTTTGAAGACAAGACTAGACTACGAACAGTCCCCCTACCCCTTATAGTTGCTTCCCGGGGGGGGGGGGTACTCCCTTATATAAGCTATATAGATATGTGCGACCCCAAAGGGTATGGGTTTTTAGCTGTTTGGGTCTGAAATAGGGTATAGGTTTTGATAATTTTGGTCTGAAATAGGGTATGTTTTGTGCATGAATATACAAAAAATATATAAAAAATATTGTTTTGTGCACTCTGGCCTGGAATTTGGTTTGGCTTTTAGACGAAACTATTTTTTGCCATTAACATCGGGGAATTTGAAGCCCTTCTCAAATGTTTACGCAAACGGAACCCATTCCTGGGTAGCTGAAGTCATGTATTAGACACGTGTACTAATTTTACAGATCTGAAATAGGGTATCGATTTTTGGGTCAGGTCTGAAATAGGGTATGGAAAATCACATATTTTGGTCTGAAATAGGGTAAGGGTTTCAAGAAGCAGGCCGCGCACCCCCACCGTAAATTTCAGGGAGTACCCTCCCCCGGGCTGGTTTCTCGCTGATGGACTAACGAGGGAAGAGGGACTGTTTCGTACTCTATAACAGGTCTGCTTGCAATCTGTATTCCATAACTTAATAACTGTCTTCGCTTTCAAAATTTGAAATTGAAAATGCAAAAGGTATTTACGCGTCTAGTATGTTATGAGACTGGCAAGAAGGAGGTGTGCTGTTAGAAGCAGCAGAGGCGGATCCAGGATTTTTTGATAGGGGGGGTCCCAGGGTTTTCCCGAAAATGTGAAGTAGATTGAAGGAAAATTTTTGGAAGTAGACGGCAGTAGTGAAGGCGCGAAGGGGGTGTTTGCAACAACAACAACAACAACAAACTTTATTTCACCCCACAGGCTACTAAAAGTATTTACAACAATTGAACAGAAAAAAATAATAGGGGTACTGGCTATCCGAAATAACCTTGAAGTTAAAAATTTGGGGGCCTCCCACAGAAAAAAAATTGAGATTTTAGGCTCTGGAAAGTGCATTTTGGTGGATTCTGGAGATGGTTTTGCTATGGATAATAGAGGAAGCAAAAAATCCCTAAGGTCTGATAGGGGGGTCCGGACCCCCCCTTACTCTGGATCCGCCACTGAAGCAGGATGAACAGGACTATCTCGAGGAACACCGTATTTTCGAGTGGGCTTATTTCTTTCTGGGCTTATTTTCGGAATTTTACGATGTAGTGCTATAACTAAAAACAAAACAAACAGGGTCATAACGAACCTTGTATACATCTTCCACACGTCTTTGCCACAGTTTCTTTGGACGTGTTCATTGCTTCCACAGAACTTATCTTTCCAAGCAGTACACAAGTTGCCGCTAGCCAGATCTCGACAAGACTCGTCGTAGGCCACTATAACTGTAAGAAAATAATTAGTAATTAAACGTACTATAAATGTTTACCGACAAGCAGAGACAGGCTTGCCTTAAGATAGAATCTCTGCATGAAACAATACCAAGAAGTTGAATTAAGAATTGAAGGAAAAATATACATGGATATAGAACCTTGAGTTTTTCCGTTATAGTTAACAATTATTCGCCGAAGGCGAAGTGAATATTTACCTATATTCACGAGCCTGAGGCGAATAATTGTTTTATAATATACAAATCCCAGGAAAAGGTCGAATTTCTCCGAGGAAAATAGAAAAAAAAACGAAAATGTTCCGCCATTTTTTACCCGAGACAAAAAAAATTATAACTTCGCGGTATTTCCAAATAAGGTAGAGAGGGTATATTGCCTCTGAGACCATGAACAGGGAACCAATCAAATTGCTTGAAAATGCATTATCCTATGGTTAATATATTATAATAAGATTTATTTAGTGGATCAAATTCGGTATAATACATGTGTTGTAGCTGTCATCGTGCATTGTCGTTTGAAAGAAATCAGCAAATACCATTACCTGGGCAATTATGTGTGTTACATCTCTGATACTGTAGCAGTCCCAGTCTCCAGCAGTCTCTTCCTCCGTTTGCTGGAGGGGGATTGGTGCATGAACGAGAGCGATGCTGAGTTCCTCCTGCGCATGATCGGCTGCAGCGAGACCACTGGTTCCACTTCGAGTAACCACCATCAACTGAGAGGAGACATGTTAAATAATACGAAAGTTGCTCACCACGAACAGAAATAGATGCATTACAAAAACATTAATTAATTTTAGCGAATTTACGATTTCAGTTGGAGACACAAAAATCTCTAAAAATCGAAGAAACCGCTAAATTAAATAATTTCTATAAAATTGCTAGATTTAGCAGCAGCTAAAAATAGTAACCATAAGGTTTCCATGACAAATTTTCGTGTCAACAATTAGTTTTTAGTTTATTTTGCACCTACGCGCTTATTCTCTTTAAAACTCTTACCCGGGCACTTATGTGTGTTACAGCTTCGTGATTCTGCAGCCTGCCCCAGTCCCCCACAGTCTCTTCCACCGTTTGCAGGCCGAGGATTGGTGCATTTACGAGAGCGACGCTGAGTTCCTCCTGCGCATGATCGGCTGCACGAACTCCACCCGCTCCACTGCGAGTAACCTCCATGAACAGAACTGCCTGAGAACAATAAGACAATATCCCAGCTTTAATATCCACCGAAAACTATCGAACACAATGAAACACAAAACAAACTCTGGAACGTTTTCGGAATTCGACGATTTAGTGATACAACAAAAACAACGAACAGGGACATAACTTACCTTGTTTACATCTTCCACACGTCCTAGGACATGTTCTTTGAACGTATTGGCTGCTTTTACATAACTTATCTTTCCAATCAGTACACCAGGGAGAAGAATCTCGACAAGTCTCTAAAAGAAACCAAACTGAGTAACTAAACGTACAAATGTTGACCGACAGACTGAATCTGGTAAACTGAAAGAAAAAAAAGCAAACTGGCAAAAAAAAAAACAAGCGCATGAAAAGATATGAAGAGAGGATGAATTAAGTGAGGGAATGATATAAACCTTAAATTATTTTTATATTAATGAAATATTTACAGTGTATCGCATATTCAGACTATTCCGTGCCATAGTTGCCTGTACGATTGTCAGATAAGGACTGGCTGGAATCCAAAATACAAACTACCGTAAAAGCTCTATTTAGCCCCCCCCCCCCCCCCCCTCTATTAAGCCCCCCCTCCTTCCGTCAGGCTGATGTAAATGACTTTTCAGCAATATTTTCTGGCGTTTCAGTCACTTTGTATTGAAACGTGGTCTTTAATTTCCAGAACTATCATCGAGTTAGGGTGTAAATGACGTTTCCTTTGTAAGACGGTCATACATAATCCATTTCTTGTTCTGTTTTAGTTAGTGGTGTAATAGTAAAGTTTGAAAAATTAATGCAAATTTTCTTGAAAATTTATGATTTGAAATAAGCCCCCCCCCCTCTCTATTAAGCCCCCCTCTCTAATAAGCCCCCCCCCCCCCCCCCCTTCTTGAGGCCTGAAATTAAATAAGCCCCCCGGGGGCTTAATAGAGCTTTTACGGTATCCTTATTCAATAAATCCAATATTTGTTCAAAAATTTGACGTTTTTAAATGATAATGAATTCAGTCAGTATGGATCCAATTCTGTAAAACGTTTACCAATCAGCTTTGTACAGACTTTAGGGGTACATATCCGTGATTCTTTTTCAGGTCTTGTGCATTGTGTTCCATTGTTTGCAGGCCGGCGGTGGATTGGTACATGATCGATAACGCTGTTGAGCTCTCGCGCAAAATAGAAAATTTTCTTCAGAGTATTTCTTCATATAACGTACCTAACAGGAATTCTTCAATAAGTTCTTGGCCAAATACAAGTTTTCTCAACGAGCTCTTGTGTGTGTACTGTTGTTCTGGAAATAAAACTTTTAATATTTATGGGAATGTTTACCTGGTGTTGGCGACGGTGTTGGCGACGGTGTTGGCGACGGTATAGGTGTTGGGCACATTTCAGGGGTACATATCTGTGATTCTTTATCAGGTCCTCTGCATGATGTTCCATTGTTTGCAGGCGGTGGATTGGTACATGATCGATAACGTTGTTGAGTCCCATTACCACATGTGACACTACAGTCAGACCAGGGGAACCAGTCGGTATACCTTCCGTCAACTGAAAATAGGAGATGATGATTTACTGAGACATAATATATTGTCTTCTGGTCGTAAAATAACCGCGAGCGAGAGAGTGTTCTCAGTGACTAATTCAATCTCAAACTCATTAATAATTCATCAAGTTATAACAATGGGGATCATAACCGTGTCGGAGGTTTGGATATCTGATCTTAATTAGCAGAGATTTTTTACGATTTTATTTCTCCGTTTACTCCTTAGTTTTTGTTTCAAAAATAATTTATTCTGTTTTAGTCTTGTTACACCAAAACGGTACAGCCATGTATACATAACGAACCTTGGCATGTTCCACAAGTCCTGGCACAATTGCGTCGAATATATTCATTGTTTGTACAGTCTGAGCTGTTCCAAGATGTGCAGTTGTCACCGTCAATATTTTGACAAGACGTGTTGTTCACTATATAGTTGTGAGGAATAAAAAAGCAACCGATTGTTTAGTTAAATATTACCACGATCAATTTCGTTGCTATGCGACCTTCTAAATCAAAATTCCTCTGAGCGATTTCCGCCAATCATATATGTCATACCTTATATGGAAGTGTTTGATTTTACCGCGAGTAAACACCTTCCATATCAGGTATGACATGTACTTGATTTAAAAGGTCGCATAACAGTGAAATTGATAATTTAAACTTGCTCATGCATAGAAATCTGAATCACTTCTTACAACGAAGCCTCTCATTATGAAGCCGAGGGAGAATTCGGAGAAGTAGTCCTGGTGAACCACAATTATAAGTATTTCTTTAGATTTATCAAACCTTTACTTATACAGAATACTGCCGACAGAATATGACAGAAACTAACTGACAAACCGACTGTCATAAGAATGCCAAACTCCTCCCCTTTCCCTCCCCCATAAATGCACCCACCCCTACCATCGCGCGGTCCAAAGAGACACGTATTTCTAGTATTAATTTCTGCTCAGATAATATTACCTTTACCTCGACACATGTGTGTGTTACATCTTCGCAATTCTGCAGCCTGTCCCAGTCCCCCGCAGTCTCTCCCACCGTTTGCAGGCCGCGGATTGGTGCAATTACGAGAGCGATTCTGAGATCCTCCTGCGCATGTCTGACTACACTGAGACCAGTAGGACCACTGTGAGTAACCACCATGAACTGAAAAAAGATATGTAAAATAACATGAAGGTAGCTCACCACTTAGACTGCAAAACAGTCGTATTTTTCTTCAATTATTCTGAATATTAACTAATCAATCATCATTTTTGTCGTTTATTTATTTTCATTTTACACACAAATAAATTCATGAAAACCTTTACCTGGGCACTCATGTGAGTTACATCTTTGTGATTCTCTTGCTTTTCCCAGTCTGTGACACCCTCGTCCTCTGTGTGCTGGCGGGGGATTGGTGCATGAACGAGAGCGTTCCCGAGTTCCTCCTGCGCATGATCGACTGCAGCTAGACCACTGACTCCAGTCCGAGTAACCACCATCAACTGAGAGGAGACATGTTAATTTAATATGAAGGTAGCTTACTACGAACAAAAGTAAATTCAGTTTATCTGAATATAACAATCCTATAGGTGCCGGCGCTTACTAACTCCGGTGCGACTCACACAGCGGTCAAACGTGACGCGCCTGCGCAGTTCCCGCCAAAACCCCAAAACTCGGGGTATGCATAGAGAATTTAAGAATTGTTTTCCACCAAGTGTCTCAGCTCGTATTTTGGTTTACCACTGCATGTTCTTTAACGTTACCTTACAAATTTCGCGGCCATTACGCCTCAATCTCTTGCAAAATCAAGGCAGCGAAAACCGGAAGTGGCGTTGCGTTTGACCGCTGTGTGGGTGCGACTAGGACTTCTTTGTTTTAATGAAACTTTACCTGGGCACATCCGTGTGTTACATGTCCGTGATTCCATAGCTGGTCCACTGCAATCTCTCCCTTTATTTGCTGGTGTTGGCCTGTTGCATGCACGATAGCGTCGCTGAGTTCCTCCTCCGCATGTTTTGCTACAACGAGACCACCAGTGATTCCACTGTGAGTAGCCTCCATGAATAGGAATATCTGAATTGCGAAAACAGTAGAAGAGTAGCTTATTTTATAACAAATGGTAATCAGGATGATTATTGACAGGCACAAAACGCCCCTGATAATGTCCCCCAAGAGAGGATGATCTAAGAGAAGCTTCCCTTCATACTTGGGTCTCCACAATACAATACAACATAACACAATACAATACAATACAATACAATGCAATGATTCTTCCAATGATTATTGTTTGAAATCTATATTTTAAACTTTCAGTTCATAGCTGAGCAATTTCAAGAACGCTACCTGATTGGTCAGTTCGAGTAACGTGATGTCAGAGCCTCGATCATAAGGAAATAAAACTAACTTTTACAGCATGGCGCGAAACTCTGATTTTTATCACGGGGCACGGGGAATGCTTCTCTTAGATCATCCTCTCTTGGTCCCTCCCAAAAATTAAGCCCACCAAAAAATCCTTTTGAATAAAAATAGTCCCAGGGCTCACTTTCGGAATTTACGGTATATGGTTAGATGGAGCAGCATTCTATCATACTACTGACCTTTCTTGCGTTGGTAGATTTGATCTTCCGTAAACACCGCTACTTTCTTCGGCTTCCTGTCGACATGTCTGTTGTCCGTGAGAGGATCTTCCTTGGTTCCGTACAGGATTAACTTCAAAGAATATACGAAACCTACAATTTTGACAACAAGGATTGATTAATACTTGATGTAGAAAATGATCGAAATTAAAAAACGAAAGAAATGCTGCTCGCAGTTGTGTTTGCAATTTAAGGCTACAATCAATAATCACAAAGTAACAACAAATATCACAATGGTTTAGAGCGGTTTTCAATTGAGTATCGAAAGTAATCTGGAATTGCTTTGGTTTGGCTTACTATGCTCTGTGATTGGTTTAAAAAACTCTGCTCTTGAACCTGTTCAATCAATCAAATGCAAAACCAAAACCAATTACGACTTGGTCGCACGCGTTTTCCCGCGCTTGGCGCCGGTCACGTGTATTTCCTTCAGGTTCTCATTGGTTCATTGTGTTGTTTACGTTTTTGTGATTGGCCATTGCAATCATGCTTTGGTTTTACGACACTCAATTGATAACCACTCTGTTATAATACAAACCAAACAAGAAAAGCTAGACATCGACCCTTGGAATTTTCCACAAGTCTTCGCATATATTAAGAAATAAGACGATAAAACATTTACCTGGGCATTTATGTGTGTTACATCTCTGAGACTCTGTAGCTCGTCCCAATCTCCAGCATCCACTTCCTCCGTTTGCTGGCGGGGGACTGGTGCATGAACGAGACCGACGCCGAGTTCCTCCTGCGCATGATCGGCTGCAGCTAGACCACTGGCTCCACTTCGAGTAACCACCATGAACTAAGAGAAGACATAATAAGTATTAAACGAAGGTAGCTCACCATGATAAAATAAACGCAGTTGACTTGGATATGAGCATATCGCAAATTTTAAAAGGATCATGTTTGTTCTTTTAGCTATTTTCATTTTACACACTAACTTCGTGAAACTTTTACCTGGGCACCCACGTGTGTTACATCTCCGTGATTCTATAGCTGGTCCCAGTCCGCTGCAATCTCTTCCTCCGTTTGCTGGCGGGGGCCTGTTGCATACACGAGAGCGTTGCTGAGTTCCTCCTCCGCACCGCAGGCTACACCCACTCCAGTAACTCCACCGCGAGTAACCACCATGAATAGGAGCAATGCCTGAAAACAGAAAAAGTCTTGTAAAATAATTTTAAGGCCATACCCTTCCCCTACTCACTCTTTCTAATGGTCTTCTAATAAGCCCTCCAGGGCCCGGTTGTTCGAAAGCCGATTAAGACTAATCCTGGATTAAAAGTTAAACAAGCCTTTAATTTCTCTTGTATAAAAGTGTTTTTCGATCACTGTCCTGAGTTTGTCAAAACTGATGGACAAAAAATATAACAGAAAACCTCATTGAAAAGTCACAAAACTGAAATCAAAATTCACGCTAATCCTGGATTAGCTTAATCGTGCTTTGAACAACCCGGCCCTGGAGGCTAATTAGAGCGTTTATGGCATGTTTAACTGTAGCACATGATGGTTACAAATTGACTACTGAGCTGTAGTGAATAAGGTAACGTGATGTCTATTGAGCCTTTATGGTTTATGCTGTACTTATAGAGTATTGAAGATATATATATATTTTTTTTTATTTATTTATTTATTTATTTTTTTATTATTATTTTTATTTTTTTATTTTTTGAATTGAAGAGATGATAGTAAAAGAGGGAATGCTTCTGAGTCCACATAATCCACAATAATCTATTTTTAGATTCACGGATTGCAGCGAGGCAGACTATTTTGTGTCGCAGCAATCTCGTTCCCAGAGTCCTCGTTACCCTTGTCCAGCGGTGGAGCGGCCAACAAGGACCTCTGGGATAGAGTGATCCGTCTGACTTGCGCAGTAAGACCGGAAGTCCAAGAATCTTGGCGTCCGTTAGTTGAAACATGGGTCGAACACATGCGCAGTAGAGCCGGAAGTCCAAGAATCCTGTCATGGCGGATCGCTTGCCCCCAGAGGTCCTTGTTGGCCGCTCCACCGCTGGACAAGGGTAACGAGGACTCTGGGAACGAGATTGTTGTCGCAGTCGATTTCGTTTAACAGTCAATATGTGAGATGCATCAACGCTCTCGCGAAAAATAGAAAATTTTCTTCCAGAGTATTTCTTCATATAACGTACCTAACAGGAATTCTTCAATAAGTTCTTGGCCAGATACAAGTTTTCTCAACGAGCTCTTGTGTGTGTTAACAACAACTTACTTTAAAGTACTGTTGTTTTGGAAATAAAACTTTTAATATTTATGGGAATGTTTACCTGGTGTTGGCGATGGTGTTGGGCATATTTCAGTGGTACATATCCGTGTCTCTTTATCAGATCCTGTGCATGATGTTCCATTGTTTGCAGGCGGTGGATTGGTACATGATCGATAACGCTGTTGAGTTCCATTACCACATGTGACACTACACTGAGACCAGGGGGACCAGCCTGTATACCCTCCGTCAACTGAGCAAGGAATACAGGAAATATTTATTTATTCGGGAGCTTTAGCAAACTTCGAGGCAACGGCAACGGGTACGTCGCTAAACAAAAGGTTCAATGAGCAGTATAATAGCTCTGCATGTGCGTTATATCTCTTGGTACATTTCTTAGCCGTCCTTTGCAAAACAACAATGTGAAAATGTCCCCCAAATTCTTCGTATTTTGGAGAACGTGAGCCCGACGGCTAATTTTTCGCAATGTCTATTTGTAATTGAGAACATTGTCTTTACATATTCAGTTGGAGCTACTAGTTCTGTCTTCATTGCTTTAAAGGGTCTGTCTCAACCAGTGTACATTGCGCGCAGAGCTACTCTCACCGGCCATTTTTGGGTGCCGCGAAAAGCTCGCGAAAATGGTCACCGTAACCAGTCACATCCGAAGCGTGATCGTCATTGTGTCACTGACAAAACTAAGAGAATTAGGTTGGGACAATTTACGTAAGATCAATGGCGTCAAAGAAAAGTGGATGAAAACAAAAACAACTGCCCGCAATGCACACTGGTTGAGACATACCCTTTAAGTTTTCTATTGTGTTTTGAACATGCGCAGATTATCTTTCAGATCGAAGCTCGCATTTGTGTTTGTGTTTCATTTATATCACACAAGCGAGATGCTGCTTTACATTAAATAAAGCACAAACGATAAATTTAATTCACCTGGACATGGCTGTTCATTACATCTCTCTTGATTGTGAAAGCTGACAATGCTGACTTTCTTCGTTAGTATCATGAGTAGTGTTGCATGTGCGGTAACGCCATTTACGTCCTGCACCGGCACGTTACGTCACATTCAGACCAAGTTCCCCACGGTGAATATTCTTCATTAACTGAGGAGGAATTGGAAAGAACAGGAATTAGCAAACAGAAAACTTTCGTAAACTCCGATTTCTTCCGTTGCAAATTCCTCTAGCTCGACCAGTTTATCCGCCCCAAGTCTGCGAGTGTGGACTAGCACAAGTCTCCTAATTGCCCGTTCCGAAGTTCAAATGGAGACTTGGGACGAGTTTTTAAATTTAAATTCAATTAAAAATTGGAGCGCGTCACAAGAAAGATCACATTAAAATTAGTCAGTTTACCAAGTTTGAGGCTGTTTCGTTAGATTGCAACTATGTAGAAGGCTTTCAAAAATCAGAAAAATTAGAGACTGTATGGATTTGGGGGACGCCATCTCTGAATTAGAGACGTTTGTATGGAATTTGGGCGACCTTTGACAGCTCACAGCCTGGTTACTATGTAATGTAACATAACCAAACTTGGCGAACTTACTCATTTTCATGCGATCTTTCTGGTGATGGGATTAATTTTTTAATATGACGTAATTTGAACAATAGGTAAACTAGTGCCTAGTCCCTTTTTTAACTTCGGAACGGGCAATAGTACGCAGTCGCCTTCTCCCTCTGATATCGAGATTCAAACTTTCCGTTCGAGTCCCGCCCATCCAAGTTGACCGAGTGTCTAAGAACAAAAAACCCTAGGTTCTAATCTTGTTGTATTCATCGGCATAAATATGCAAAGTAGATGCGTTGTAGGGAAAACACGCTAAAGTCGTAAACAAAACACAAGAATTTCCGGATGTTACGTCATTAGATACCAATCTCCAGAAAACAAAAAACAAAGATACCAATCTCCAAGCACTCGGTCAACTTGGATGGGCGTGGCTTAAGCGATTTTCTGGGGGATAAAATCATTGGAATCGAGTGGGATTTTAAATATTAAGGCTTCATAGACAATTAATCAAAACCGTAAGAACCCTGTAGGCGGTATAGACACCAGAGTCCTCGTTACCCTTGTCCAGCGGTGGAGCGCCAACAAGGACCTCTGGGATAGAGTGATCCGCCTGACTTGCGCAGTAAGACCGGAAGTCCAAGAATCTTGCGTCCGTTAGTTGAAACATGGAGTCGAACACATGCGCAGTAGAGCCGGAAGTCCAAGAATCCTGTCATGGCGGATCGCTTCCCCAGAGGTCCTTGTTGCCGCTCCACGCTGGACAAGGATTACGAGGACTCTGGGAACGAGATTAAACAGATGGGTGAAAAAAATCTACCCACACTGCACTGCTCGCCACTGCATTACAAAGAAAGGCCACTAAGTATCATATTACCAGCCTAGCACCCAGGCGTTCCCTTCCCGCTTACTCGATTTGGATTTTGGCGCGAAATTTCATGACGTCACCGAATGACACTGAGCGGGAACGCAAACCGTTCCCAGGTCCTTACGTGAACTTCGCGCTCGCTCGAGAGAGAAAGAGAACGACTAGGGACTAGGCTGTCATATTACCATTCCTGGAGTTTCTCTTTGGCTTTGTATTTCGTATCGTTATTTTCCACTCTCCAACAGGGTTTTCTCCCCAGTAATGTAAGCTGGTCACTGCCCAGTTTGTCAAGTTTTTTAAGCCGGTAAGACTGTCCATCGCACGCGGGTAAAGAAGGCGGGACTGGGTTTCACTCGGAGATACTGAACTCATCTCCAGGTAGCCTCGGCGAGGAAAAATAAGATTGACTTGTACTTGCACGTGTTCCAAGTATCTGATAGCGCAATTGTCTTGCTTCACGGACAAAGAGAACTGTAAATTTCCACTCCAAGGAATTTGAGGCCAAGAGGAACTTGAAGGAAAATAGATAAATACAGTACAAGTAAAGTAGCCTCCTCCGCAGGCAACTCTTACATAAAGGCACGAGTGAGAGACTGGTACGGAGGACAAAAGGTGACTGAGTGGGGTGGGGGACAGGAAGAGAGGAAAAGGAAGGATGTGTTGCCAACCCCGCCTTTCGCTCGCCTCGGCCCCAGTGCCCGCTTTTGCCCCTTCTTGCCCCAGACCCGGAGACCCAGGAGTTGCCTGCGGAGGAGGCTACAAGTAAGCAGGAATAGAGATTTTTTCTAATACGTTCGCAGACAGTTCTAGTCTAACAGGATTACAACTAGACAGGAACTAGAGTAGTGTTCAATTGAGTATAGTAAAACCAAAACCAAAGTAATAACTCTGACCTATCAAAACAGACGAAAACAACACAAGGAACCAATCAGAACTCGAAGGAAATGATACATGTGACCAGCGCCAAGCGCGGGAAAACGCGTGTGACCAAGTCACGATTGGTTTCAGTTTGGCATCTGATTGGTTAAGAAAGTAGCGCAAGTTTTTCGAACCAATCAGAGAGCGTAGTAAAGCAAAACCAAAGCAAACGTGTATGACGTGTATTACTTTTGACACTCAATTGAAAATCGCTCTAATAAAGAGAAAATAATTTAACTAATCAAAGATTAGCGTCGAATTCTGTTGCACAAGTTGATAAATTTTAAAAATAAACAGAACACGACTGTACTTACCTTTTGATATCGAGGTCAACTTCACAAGACAGCTGCTTAGGGACGGAAGTCCAATTCTTTGCGTATCCAGCCATGAGGTTAGCATCCATCAATCCAAATCCATAAAAACTGCTCACTATGATCAAAAATAATATGAAATTCTCCAAAACAAAATTAAATTTATAGAGCACATATATATAATCACAGGCAAACAAACAGACGTTTTCACTGGTAGATTGAGGAGAACACCATCAGTACGAACAGTATTCTTGTCTTATTCTTGTCTTACTTAGCACTTTCAACTAGTACTGTTCAGTTGTTTTTGACAATTTTGCAAAATAAAATTTAAGATTTTGTTTCTCAGTCTTAGCACTCTTGGAAGTGAAATGTTAATTTACCCGAAAGATTAGCCGCGTTGGTTTTCCAGGAAGGTCTAGGACGCCTGGAAGACGAAGATCGTCTTACGATCGGACCCAGGGGCTTGGAGCCTCTAGCAATCAAATGCTGGACATCGCGCCATGTCAGATCTGGGCTAAAACAATAAAAGTAATACATTCGATTACGTCAGAAATGAACGAGTAGCCTGGGACGAGAGAAAGCGAGCAAGTATGGACGATACATTCAGTCGGGGGAAAAAGAACCATTTGATGGCGAAATTCCGCCTCCGAGACATGACTGAGCACGCGGTGTTCGTCCCCGAAGTTGCTAAGCAACATGCATGACGTATTTGCTGGCGCGATTGCTTTCGGAGTACTCGTGAGTGCTTGCGCTAGTTCTTGATTGGATAATAAGATTCGGAAAACTCTTCGAGTGCTTCAGCGAAGATTTTCCATTTGGCACTTGTTCCCCAGACTGCATTGGGAGAGTGGAGAGAAAGCAATTTGAAGAAAGGGTTTAATATGATAATGTAAATGTGACGTGAAAAGGAAAAGACATTCCCGGGAAAGGATTTAAGGTTATTCCATCGAAATAGAAGTTACACTGGGAAGTTTCTGAAACTTTCCCTAGTTGAACATTGTGATGTAATGTTTCAAAATATAGAATAAAAAGAATAGGTCACCAGCCTCGCGAAAGAGATATAATCGACTAAGAATCCTTCATAATTCCTTACAAAATCAACCAAAAACACGTATTTTTTCACGTTTTAAGTGCTTATTAATTTTTCTGCACTGAGAATTGGTCTATACTCCTTGTATAGAAAGAAAATAATTACTAGACTTAAATATGCGAAAAAAAATGATAGGTCACCACGCTCGTTTACGAGAAAACGATCATTAACCTCTTTGGCGAGCATAGCCATAATGAAAAAGCCGCCATGTTTTTTAATGTGCGCGCGCTAATCACACGCGAAATTATGCGCAGAAAGGATGCGCAGTGCAATACTAAGGAATGACCTTAAAAGCGCATAGAAGATTCCCTGTTGCAAGGTTTTCTAAAGTGAGTTCAATAAAGGCAGAATGAGATTTCCTGATAATCAGCAATAATAATCAAAATGTTGTAAATTTTAGAATAATATACTGTCGTTCTGACCATGTGGTTGTTTTGTATTCAGTTTCTATATATACAGTCATCACTTCAAGAACACTTATTTACTTCGCCTGAAGTGCCAAAGCAATGATCCCAGAAGCCATTGCGGCCGTGCTAGAAGTACCAGGGAAGTCCTCTGTACAGTCGTCTTTTCCTTTTGCAGTTATCTATGGAGAAAATGCATGAAAAGGCATAACTTGTTTTAAAAACCTGATAAACCTGAACCTTCAAACGTTATGCCAGAATAAAAAAAAGCAATGTAAGAACTGCTGGGAGTTAAGGTGATTCCTTGGTATTGCATTGCGCATCCTTTCTGCGCATAATTTCTCGCGTCATTAGCGCGCGCCACGCGTCATTTAGCGCGAGCACGAGCGCGCGCACATACAGAACATTACGGGATTTCTTTCAGGCTAAGCTCGGCTGGGAAATAAATGGTTGTTTTCTCCTAAATAAGCACGGTGACCCCCATTTTTTATTTCATAATTTTAATAAGAACAGTATCTACCGCAGTTACACAAGAAAAAAATGGGCAGAAATCTATGATCAGTTTTTTGGCAATTTAACTAAATTCTCCGGAGGGAGAGAAATTCTTCTACGGTCCAACAGCGCATATCCAATTTGAATCTACTTTGGAGTGCAAAGTAAATACAAAGGTAATCGAAGACATTTTTCTGGAACGTCAGTGAATAAACAATGGAATAAAGTCAAACTCTGTGCGATATCACGGGCTGCATTGAAAAATATCGAGCTTATTTGCTGCGCACGGTTTTTTGCCAAAAGGGGCCAAAATGACCGCACTCGTCAGCATTGTGGCGTAGAAACGAGCACGGTGACCCCCTCTTTTTATCACGTTTTT
Organism: Desmophyllum pertusum; assembly: GCA_029204205.1. NCBI lineage: Eukaryota > Metazoa > Cnidaria > Anthozoa > Scleractinia > Caryophylliidae > Desmophyllum > Desmophyllum pertusum. The sequence continues at coordinate 1,397,324 of MU827308.1, read as the reverse complement.
ATTATCTCCTTGACTTGTTACAAAAGGGTACCAAGTTTCATCGGAAATCTATGTTTGGTTCTTTTACCAAGGAATCACCTTAACTTGAATTTGAAGTGTTCGCAAATTAGTACCAAACCAAGTCTACGCAATATACCGTAAGAAAATGAATTCCATAAAGCTTACCAGAGGAGCCTGGACGTTACCATATGTAAACATATCCTGTCCATAACGTCACAGCCATGATGGCCGCGCACTTTTCAGTATGGCCTGGTATCGAGCCATCCCAATTCACTCCAGAGATGGCGATTGTGTGAATGTTGTTCACGTAACCGCTGAACGCACAGCTGTCGCCTGTGATTCCTCCATTTCCTGCCGCGAAGACGAAGATGGATCCTTTGCCACGGCGGCCCTAAAAATACATAAGATGAGAATTTATCATATGTGATGCTGTTCTATTTTTTACGTCTGTGGATGAAACCCTGGTGTGTGACCATTCAATTGAAAGCTTGAAAGCTATTGAGCAGTACTTTCATGTGGTACTGTTAATTATGTTGTGCAGGGTGCACCTGAAACAACTTTGAGTCTGTGGATGAAACCCCAGTGTGTGACCATTCAAATAGAAGCTATTGAGCAGCACTTTCGCGTGGTATTTATTATGCTGTACAAGGTGGTTCTAACTTTTAAGTCTGTGGATGAAACCCTAGCTGTGTGACCATTCAAATGAAAGCTATTGAGCAGTTCTTTCAAGTGGTACAAGGTGGTTCTAAATTTTTAGCAGAGTAGCCTAAAAACATCTATCTTGCAAATATCAATAGCAGGGCAAAAAAACACGTACCGATCGCGTTCCATTTTTAAGAGCCTCTGTTAATCGAGGACCTGGCCCCTCCACCTGCCAGCCCATGTCCCCAGGCCCCCAGCTGTTAGAATAAATGTCAACCAATTCCTTTTTGTAGCTCAATGCCCTTGCTTCTGATTGGTCAGTTGATCTGATGTTGTCATCGTACAGTCGAATACCTACCAATAAAATAACAAGATATCCATTAAAGGAAACCGCCATTGCTGGAATAAATTGCCGTTAAATTGTTGGAAATATTGTCTAAACTGAAAATTTGTTGAAATAAATTGGAAAAACGTTCAAGTGTACGGAAAAATTGGATACAAATATCAGCCATTTTATATTATATGACGTATTGTGGTTGCCTCTATCTACATCCAGGAGTGGATGAAACTCCCTAGTGTGTGACCATTCAAATGACAGCTATATTGAACAGACTTTCATGTGGTACTGTTTATTATGCTGTACAAGGTGGTTCTAACTTTTAAGTCTGTGGACGAAACCCTAGTGTGTGACCATTCAAATGAAAGCTATTGAGCAGTACTTTCATGTGGTACTGTTTATTATGCTGTACATGGTGGTTCTAACTTTTAAGTCTGTGGACGAAACCCTAGTGTGTGACCATTCAAATGAAAGCTACTGAGTGGTACTGTTTATTATGTTTTACAAGGTGGTTCTAACTTTTAAGTCAATGATTGATATTTTTTTCTTACTTGCAATTTGTGCATCAAACGCGATCCCTACGCCACAGTCGTTATTGTCTCCTCCAGCAATGATCCCAGCACAGTTTGTTCCGTGGCTTTAAAAAAAATAATTAAATCAATCACTCAATCAATCAACCAACCAACCAACCAACCGCCAGTAAGTCAGTCAGCCAGTCCGTCCGTCCGTCCGTGAGTCCGGGTGGGGAGGGGCAAAAAGAAAACAATAAAAACCCCTAAAATACCTACCCTGTGTAGGGACAACATCCTCTATTTTAGGACCCTGTTTAGGTTGCAATTTAGCGAATCCCGTTTGACTGATACGCGGCAAACGTCTCCGATCTCTCAATACTGTATAAACCGTATTTTTACGACGACAATCCTGCAACCATACCCTGTTTAGGACAGGTTCAGACACTGTTTTAGGACAGACTCGCATGAAATTATATACCCTGTTCAGGGCAGAGAGGCCAAAAACCATACCCTGTCCAGCGGCACGTCCCTGTATAGGCCACATAAGGAAGTCCCCCCCCCCCTTTCCCCCTCCCGCGGGCCGTGAGTCAGTCAGTCAGTCAGTCAGTCAATTAATCAGTCAATCAATCAAAACTATTTGCTATAGATAGATAAACTAATTACAAACCTGCCAGGACTATAGAGTTTACTTATATTCCTGTCCTTCAAAAAGTCATAACTTAAAGTTACGTTCTGTTGAAAGAAAATTGACAGTTTTGCAAAGAATTAGCCACTGACTCTCTAGTCCAGTCCCTGAACTCTCTCTCACCCCCGCCCATAGGGACTGGAACCCAGCGGGAAAAGACCCTATATATATAGGGCGGGGTAAAGAGAGAGTTCAGGGACTGGACTACTAGCTCTCTAATTTACACTGTAAATACATTTTTGCAATCTTTCGTAATTTTTTGCAAACATTTAATAGAAATGCACTTCCTAAACTGCGCAAAACTACTTTGCTAATCACGATGAACTTGGTACAATGCGTTTCCGCTGAAGCGCTGTATTATGGTCAACAGAAGGACTTACGAAGTTTGGTTCCAGGTCAGGATGATTCATGTTGACTCCATCGTCCACTACAGCCACAAGAACACCTTTACCCGTATAACCGGCTCGCCATGCGGACTCAACATTCATTGACACGGCTGTGTCTTTCTGTAAATGATAATAATAGCCATTTAATAATCAACTACAGAAAACACTTTATTATGTTTTTTAGAAAAACTGCTCCACTCTGCAAACTGTTTTGAGTCTATTATGAATCAGTGATGGAGATCCTATACGCGCGCTGCATGATTCGGTTAAACCCATCCACCGGCTTGGGTTAACTGAAATACATAGATTTTCACCTCCCGCAAATTAGCAGGGCTATTCGTAGCGGGAGGTGAAAACAAACTGTATGGAAACTAAAAGTTTATTTGGGACGTTTATTTCATATAATAAACATGAAATAGAACAATGACTTTATTTTCTTGTTTTCACAGAGTTGGTGATTGAAAATAAATTATTTCTGACTTTTCACTGATCGGTTAAAACCCATAACTGATCAATTAAAAAGTAGCCAGCCAATTCATGCTTTTAGCCTAGTCACCAATCCTTCTCTCTATGGCGAGCACGAAGCGCGAGGAATGTCCTGGGAACAGCTGAGTGTGACGTCATTTTACCATGAAGTCACGTGAGTCAGCGAGAAGGGAACTTCTGGGCTGCGGTCACTTTTCATATGAGCGGATTACGTGTTATAAATTCTCGGCATGTACTCACCAGATACCACTGCCAATCCCGAGGGGACCCTGGACTGTATCTTTTTACCTGGTTATAAAAACCGGAGAGTCTAAATAATGAGTTATACTCCCAGGGCTATAATTTCATAATTCCTGAGAAAACGTGGTTATTTCATTCAGATTTCCCTACTCCCAGGGTTATAATTTCATTATTCCAGGAAAACGTAATTTATTAGACTATTCCCCTTCTCTCCCAATCTCGTTCCCAGAGTCTTCGTTACCCTTGTCCAGCGGTGGAGCGGCCAACAAGGAGCTCTGGGGAGAAGCGATCCGCTATGACAGGATTCTTGGACTTCCGGCTCTACTGCGCATGTGTTCGACCCCATGTTTCAACTAACGGACGCCAAGATTCTTGGACTTCCGGTCTTACTGCGCAAGTCAGGCGGATCACTCTATCCCAGAGGTCCTTGTTGGCCGCTCCACCGCTGGACAAGGGTAACGAGGACTCTGGGAACGAGATTGTTTCTCTCCAAGCTATAATTTTCACTGAACATTCAGTTTTCAATCGATCCTCCTAGAGCTTATTAGCTCTGTTTTGTCATTAAACATTATCGCACTAGACTGCAAAACAGTCCGTATTTTTAGCGCAAGAGTGTGGCCCGAAAAGGAGCTGGAACGAGCGAGAAAATTACGAGTGGGATTGGGGAGAGACGCTCGCTCGCGCGTGGATTATTGGCGCTTTGCGCCTCGTATATCGGCGCTCAATTCGCGCGTCGCGCACAATATCTCGAGAAAAAGAGCTCTAGACTGTTTGCAGTCTATTCTCGCACAAAATCCTACGGAGACCTCAAAACAATAGTCACGGCTGTGTCGTTTTAAAAATATATTTAGAACTACTGTAACCGGCTTTCAGTAGAGGAAGTAAGACTTCAGTGCATTCAGTACTCACCCGTTAGTTGTATAAAAACGTCCGCCGCTGTTTTTTCTTTCTTTCATCTCTTCCCCACGGACGTCAAAAGGCACCAGCATTGATATCAGTAATACAATGGTAACACAATTCATCTTGATTATCATCGGGCCAAAACCTATATAAAGAGAAAGGGAAAAAGATAGCAAAGTTGTTTGTTTGCGTTGCAATTTTAGTCTGATTAGTACTTTAGTGACAATAGTAAGTCAGCGAATTTCATAAACAGTTTTTTTATACAGCTAATTGCAAGTTCAGTAAATGTTTTCGACTTTACCTTGACAAAGATTGAAGTTCTTTCTCGGCAGTCTTTCTCTTTTGCGAACTCAAGTATAAATAATTAAGCAGTAATTTCGCTCAGACTCGTCTGACTTAGGAGGCTAGCTAATTTGCAACTTAAAGACTTTTAAAACCGTAGTGAAAGCTAAATAATACCTCCCTTATCTGAACTTCCTTCAACAATTGCGGAAGATCAACATTTAGCTGGAAAACCAGGAAACGAAAACTCGATACTGTGATTCTGAACTAGTTCTTCCTTTAGTGCTTGGCGTCGGGTCAGGTCAAAATATCTTATTTTTTAATAGGGCTGAAGGAAATAAATTTGACGAGAGCTTGTCAAAATATTGTATCAGTTACAAGGCTGAAGGAGATATCTCATTGCTGAAACGTTTCTAGCATACATTCTATCGACACTGACAACAGGAAGAAATTTATATTTCAACACTTTATCTGCAGCCATAGCGGGTTGAAACTAATTGAATCGTTTCATTGTAACCGGAAGACTTCGTTCAATTACTGTCATGCCATGGGAATTGAAGAGAAATGCGTCAGTCAATTCCAGCAGTGCCCATCCGCACCCCCGGGCCATTTGCACATGCTGCAATCCCGGAGGTGGGGCATTAGTGATTTTATCTCGGCCCGGGGGGCCGGCATTAACCCACCCCGGGGAATTAAACAGCCAACTGGCTTCGGTCTCGCAGTTTCGGACAACTCAAACATGGCATCGTTTGCTGACTTTATTGACAAGAACGAAGGGTTTGTTATAGAATGGCTAGTCCAGCATGGGCTTGTGAGTATTTTTAAAGGTGTTTTTGTCCGTTCAGTATGTCTGCTCACTGGCTATAAAAGACAAATATTTACATTTAGCTGTGTCTTGAATCTTTGCATTGATTTTAAACTTGAGAACTGATGGTGGGGAATTTGCCTGCTTTTTTGGCCTGACCGTGGGAATTTGACCAAAGTTTTTCAAAAATGTCAAATGCCCGGGGGTTTTCCCGGGGGGGGATGGGCACTGCTGGAATTGACTGACGCAAAAGTCCAAGTGTTGCATTTTAGTGGTTTTGTTTTAATTTATGAACAAGGGAAAATATTTCTGAATTGTCTGGTCCAAGTAAAATACCCCTCAAGGCAGGCCCGTAGACAGGATTTTGAATGGTGCGTTTGAGTGCCAAAGTTGTGTTCGTACGAGCGCCGAAGGCACGAGCTACTAGGGGGTACGGGGGCCAATAGGTATCGAGTATTATTCGTATACTCTGCCCATCCCCTCCCCCCTGCACAACGATCTAGCATTTTATGAGGTTCTTCCTGGGTCAGAGAGAGGCACTGTGACAGTACAGTACAGAGGATTTCAAGGTCACAGTAACCATTTCGTCTTAGCGCGAAATACATTGTTTGTATGGGAACCCTATGTCAGATAATGTCCATAAAATTTTTTTGGCGAAATACTTTTAATGATTAATTTTTACGAAGGTAGCTAAGCAGTACCAGGATCTCATTTGTCAGTGGCGGCCGCGGACTTTGACTCGGTCAATATTAACCTGCGATCAGGCCGATTTTTCGCGCTCCTTACAGGATGTTGAGCCAACCTTGTTCCCAGGGTCTCTCTTCTTCCCGCCAATCGCTTTTGGCGGGAAGAAGAGAGACCCTGGGAACGAGGTTGATGTTGAGCGCGACCACATAAAGACGAAGCCGTAAATGAGAGCGCGGAAACATTCGCCTGATCACAGGGTAGGTCAATATAGTTGAAGTATAGAAAAGGGTAGGAAAAACTGTCATTTAGGTGTTTAATAGCGCTTTAAAAAATATCTCAGACGCACCTGACGGCTGATTCATCCAATATTTTAAGGGGCTACTCAAGCGAAAAGTTTAGTAAAAGTCATAAAAGGGATGCAGTGTTTCAACTGTAGGTATGTGAAAGGGGTACCATTTTCTATGGATGGTATAGGAAAGGGTTACCTTTTCTGTCAAAAATGGTATATAAAAGGGTAAGGGTGTGGACCTCAAGGCAGAGCCTCCCTGTATAATTGTCCACAATTAGCTGTAAAAGCTAAATAACCCAGACACTTAAATAAAGGCATTGTATTATTATTTGTTGAGTACCCCCCCCCCCCCCCCCCCCCTGGAAAGGGAAAGTAAGCCTTTTAGTTGCCCAGTAGCTCAACCGGGTGACACCAACTCCGTTTTCAATAGCATGAATCGACTAGACGTATTGTTACTCCCCCTGGTTGGGATGCTTAGTCCATCACAGGTTACCCTTCAGCGTTTTGTAAGGTTACCCTAACAGTTCGTCGATAATCCATTTATAGTATAAGTATATAAAACAAGGGACAATCTCTTTATATAACTAACAATTAATTTTATTCATATATATTATTTGACTTTAAAACTATCACAGAATTCACGTTTTACGGAAAACTTAAATAGCATAAAATTCTAAATGACTCCTGATAAAATGTAACTATGAAATTATTTTTATATAATTTTCTTTGTAAACTCTTAGCATAATAGAGAAATGCAGCAGACTAATTTTAACAAAGCAAATTTTGAACTAAACTTTTATTTCCTTCGGCCTGACACTCTGTAGTATGTTCTGAGTTTTAAAATGTTCAATCTTCCTTAGTATTAACATCTGAAAAGCTCTACGCGTTTCTTGTGTTTTGTTGGGCTTTCGCGCCATTTTTAACATTATTATTATTTGTACATTACAGGCACCGCTGACAACTGTAGAACAAAAGCAGCCTTAAATTCTGAACTGAACTGACGGACTGTTATAATACAGCCGGAAAATATCAACTACACGTCTTAAATTAGTCATCTTCATCATAGTTAATAGAGGGAAATGGTTATGAAACCCGGCAAAGTTCTTTGTTATATGTTTTTGTTCGCAATTTTGGGGGTTGACCGTGCACAAAACCTGACAAAATACAATAGGTGGTTACGTGTGTTCAAGCAACTAACCAATAGAAACGTTGCGATTACGTAATTCATGCATAGTGTATGAGCGCAAAACAAAAGATGTGCACGGTCATGGAGCTTCCAACATAAATCTTGGTCTCTTTGTTTGCTCCTTTGAAGGGCTTCATATTATTTCCCTCTGACTCGAACAGTTCATAAATATAAAAGCAAAACAGGATTACGCAAATTATTTACGTAAACTATATATTACAATGATCAATGTCTTTTACCGCCCAATGTGCTAGTATGGTTTACTTTACCAGCTTTTTTTTAGCTGTTACTAACATTCCGAAATACACTACGTATCTCGTTGTTTTTTAGTGTCACGTGACAGACATCGCTCGTATTTTGACGGACGTCTTTTTTCGCGCGCTCCCACTCGATCCAGTTCCATGCCGAGATCCCTGTAGCGTCTCTGATTGGTTGTTACTTGCGCGCGACAATTCAAAACCGAGCAACAACCAATCAGATACTACACGGATCTCTGTAGAGCTACGTCATCAGTATTTTTCGGGTCGAATCTCAGAATTGAGTGCGCGACGAGAGACGTGTGTTTTTTAATCAGGCTAACCACTCGTCAAAGTTCACTTTGCGCTGTTTCTTACTCAAGAAAATTACCGCTGGGATGTAACTGAAAACTTCGGAGCTGATACAAAACATAAAACAAACACAGCAAACTGTTAAATTCTCGACATAAATTAACCTGACATACGAGCGTTATCACACTACCCCGGTAAGTCTTAGGCGTACCTCCCCCAGGGGTTCATGGACGCTATAAATATAACCAGCTCTTTGCTTCTCTCGCGTGGGAACCATATAATTTATTTTCAAGTCCTTGGCGTTATTCCTGTGTCTGAATTAAACCATAACCCCTCTTCCGTCAGTGGACTCTTTAACAAAGCACACAGCCACGTTAGTGTCAGTTTTTGGCGACTCTTTAAACGAACTAACGTACACAACCACGCTAGTGCATTCAGGTTTCACGATATCTTCTCCTCGCTCTGTTTGTCTCTGTTCATGCTCTCTTCGTTCGCTTTCTCGTGGCCGCCTTGTTTCGCTCTCCGTATTTTCTTTCTGTTGATCTTCTTCGGCATTTTCCAGAAAACACATACATAATGAAAACAGATAACAACAACAACACTGAATCGAACCCACCTTACATACATTACACATACATAATGAAAACAGATAACAACAACAATAACAACAACTATGAAAACAAATAATGAATAATGAAAACAAATATGAAAACAGAATCGAAGCCACCTTACATAATGGGAACACTACGCCGAATAGAATAAAAAGGCCAAAGAATAACTTATATTCCCATGGCCAATATTCCAACTTATTCCAGAATGTCCAGAAGTCTATGGAAAAAAATAGAATAAAACAGTAACTGTCCGATATATATACTAAGGGACTGGGGATGATTTTAGGGCTTAAAATATCGTGTTGTGGTTGCGCTAAAATGACTAGCGTTAGAGGTACCCCGATACATGTTAGGGTATGTAGCCAGAAGAAAAATATGGCAGGAACTATTCATGTTGAGCTATGTCACGATGATTTAAGTAATTTTTTGCGAAGTGCGAAATCACCTTCAAATTGAAGAAAGCATCAAAATAATAATTTACAAAGGTAGAAAAACACCAAAGAGGTGATAATAAACCAAACAGGAACAAGGATGGTCGAGGATGGAGAAGATTAAGACGGATTGCGAACGGCGAACTTGAAAAGAATTGGCCATTTTTTTCAAGATACGCCATCTGTGACATAGCTCCTTTAAAGGTGGGCTCCTGCTTGTACTCCTTCACAACAGATGTCCAGGATTCCAGGATGATAGGCATCACAAAGTGTCCTCGTTGATCAAAGTTCACCAAAACACACATAATTTTGTCAAATATGAAGTAATATGAAAATGACAAATAACCCAGTCATTTATGAAGTATTTAAAAACCAATACCTGCGTTCAATCCTGGATATAAGTGTTACAAAATGAACCTCTGACTACTCTCACTGGAACCCTCATCCACAAACTGCCCCTTACTCACTAGAATTCTAGTTTATTATTATTTCCGTGCTTCCGTAACGGCCGTTAGAGGATTCGTTATGCAAATCAGTTACTGGTTTTGTATAAAACGTGTTTTTATTCTACTTATTCCTCTCTTCGTTCATTCGGCCACCAGACCCGCTTGGAACCCATCCCCATCCCCATCACGAGCATCCCCGTCCCTTTCATAAGGGAGTCCCCCGGGCTCGCTTCTTCTCGTATCTTATTCTAGCCTGGGGCGTTTGGGAGTGAGGAAACCAGAATATATTACTATGCATCTGACAAAGCTTTGAGTAAAATAGAAAACTGATTTGTGTACCTTCTGTTCTTCGTGTAGGCTTCTTCGTTGTAGGAACCTTCCTTGTGCTTGTTGGGTGGGTTAAGGAGGGCTTTTGAGTCACAGCAGTAGCTATTATCGGTACATGGCCGTTGTAGTTCAGCGGGTCTGAAGTCGTTCCATACAAAATCAAGGACCAGCTATAAAGAGTACCTAGAACGCAAACAAAAAAAAAACATTGGCATTTGCAGTGTGAACACAAAAAACGTAAGAAAAAAAGGTAAAGCCGCACTCGGGGCAAACTGGCCCACACTGCCGGAGCTTATCCCGGTTTCCTTAGCATGAAGCCGACTAGGAGTATTGCTACTCCCCCTGAATGGGATGCTAGTCTATTGCAGATTACCCCTCACTGAGCATTTTGTCACTGGTACCCATTTATACTCCTGGGTGGAGAGATCAGGCACTGTGAGAGTAAAGTGTCTTGCCCAAGAACACAACACAATGACCCAGGCCAGGGCTTGAACCCGGACCGCTCGATCCGGAGTTACTCGGCGGGCAAGTAAAACACTTAAGGAAGCTCGCAGTAGTTTTTTCAGCCTTGCGGTGAGAGTTTTGAAAACAAAAATTCGACCAGAAGACAACCTTCGATTTTTGCCATACTACAGCATAAGGATGGCATATGACCATAGTTTTATTTTTCACTGGTTTCCAAGCAACAGAGGTTACCATAGCAACGATAGCGGCATCCTTTAATTTGTTTTTAAAGAGGGCTGATTTTCTCGAAATCTAGTAGCATTTTTTAGAAATATTTTGAAGTATCGTACTTTGACCACCTGTAGACGAAGTTTTACAAAATCAGCAAGGCGGTTTTTGAGAAAAATAACTAGGGAACGTGCTCGCAGGCTAGGCAGAACTGGACTTCGTATACAGCTGTTTCGAGAAAGGTTGTCGGAAAAAAGCGCACGCGACACGCGACAATCCCGAAAGGTAATCTGGGAAATGATCAGCAAGGTACGTTCCTGACACTGTAGCTGTCGAACCTACTTTTGTTGCTTTCTTTTAGCACTCGCAAACATACGTCCATGGCGTCTCGTGCCATTTTCTCAGATTTCCCTGAAATGCTGAAGTCAAGGAACCGTGAACTTAAAACTACCCACAATACTTTTCGGGGTTGTCGCGTGCGCTTTTTCCCGACAACCTTTCTCGAAACAGCTGAATAAAATAAGTCAGCTTTGGACTGAAAGTTGAAAATATATTTCAAAAAATTATAATTGGAAGAGACCCATGTATGGATGAATGCTTCTCTTAGATCATCCTCTCTTGTGATAAATTGTTCAGTATTTCTAGATTTAATTTAAAAAAATCCAGAGCAAGTAGTTACCTGTACTTGGGTATTGTTCGCCAAAATCTTCAATGTCGAGCTGCCATGTCCCTATGGGACTCTCTCCCCAGTGAAACAGGGTTGTGATGACCCAGTTTGTCAGGTTTTCCCGTCCTTTCATGATGTCGAAGATGCGCTTTCGAGTCAGTGGAGATGTTGTACCACTCGGCGCCTTCAGTTGCAGGGACAAGTCTCCTCGGCGATAGAAATCAAGATCGACTTTGATCTGAACGTGTTCCAGGAATTTTATCGCGCAATTCCTAAACGTTATTGAAACTGTACCTGGGATTTCTCTGTAATAGAAAAGCAGCTTCGTTAATCGTGATAACAGAATGAAAGAACCTCTGTGTCTTTTTATTTGTGGGACACACGGTGGCCTAATGGATACAACATTGGTCTCCGGATCGAGCGGTCCAACCTCGTTCCCAGGGTCTCTCTTCTTCCCGCCAAAAGCTTCATCTTTTCTGATGCTTTTGGCCGGATGAAGAGAGACCCTGGGAACGAGGTTGCGAGCGGTCCGGGTTCGAGCCGTGGACTGTATTGTGTTCTTGGGCAAGACACTTTACTTTCACTTTGCGCTTCTCTCCAGCCAGGAGTATAAATGGGTATTGGCACGAACTGTTATTAGGGAAACCTGACAAAATGCTACGGGGTGAGGCTTCGCTCGAACCCAGACCGCTCGATCCGGAGTCTAACGCACTATTAAAGGAGTTACGTCACGGATGGCGCATCTTGAAAAATTGGCCAATTTTTTCAAGTTCGTCGTTCGCAATCCGTCTCAATCTTCCTCAATCTTAAACATCCTTGTTCCTTTTCGGTTTATTATTACTTCTCGGGTGTTTTTCTACCTTAGTAAGGGACTGTGCAATAATTATCAGGAGCGGGGGTTGGAAAATGGGCTTCATGTAGCCAAATATTAGGTAATACCCCCCCTCCTAAAGGAGTGAATTTAGTTATTGCTCCCCCCCCCCCCCTCTAATCAGTCAGAAATTATGTACGACCCCCCCCCCCCCCCCCCCCTTCACAGTATACACACACCTTTATACAAGTACGCTACAGTTTCTCTACACGCACCTGTGGATTTAAAATCTTATAACAGAAAGAAGCATGTTTAATTGTTGGACATCCGCGTCTGGAACAAACATCACCTCCGTAGTAATGTTCAACAGAACCCATAGCAGAAGGAAAAGAGCATGTGTGTTATTTTTCAGGTCCGGAAAATTTTTCGGTCCACACCTTATAAATAGGTATGGATTCGCCAATGTAATATGTACTTGAAATAAAATGTTAAGCCCCCCCCCTCTCTTGAGTGACTTATTTGTACCTAGAGCCCCCCCCCCCTCTCCTTGCTTTGATTTTACTTTATGCCCCCCCTCCCTCTGGTTTTCCAACCCCCCCCCCCCCCCCCCCCCCTCCTGGTAATTATTGCACAGTCCTTAAACTATTATTTTTGAGGTTTCCTTCAATTCGAAAGTACTTTTGTTCATCAGAAAACATGGGTTTAAATATCGCGACATAGCCCCTTTAAACCATAGAAAGAAAAACACCTAATTACCTTCAGCACACCTAACAGTCACTGTCTCGCTGAGAGCCCAACACAAAAGACAGCGCTATAGGTATCACCAATAAAGATTTTTAAATCACTAAAGCTTACATGTTTTTATCATCGCCTTTAATCACACATTCCACCTGTGGGAGGAACTGGTTTCCAGTCCTTTGCAAGGCTCACCATCTTGCCAGCATCCATGAGCCCAAAGCCATAAAACTTACTGACGTACAAACCGGCTTTGTTTCGTACCCAGTGCCCTTTCGAGTCTTCTTTGTCTACCGGCACTCGTCTTGCACTGTTAACTATCACGTGTTGCACGTCACGCCAAGTTAAGGAAGGGCTGTAAGAGAAAATCAACCAGCAAAGGTTTGCTACGAAGCACGTGATACGACACGCCCTTGCAAGGGCCACTTTTGACGAAACTATGAACCGGGTTCTTGAAATAACTAGTAAGATCATGCTGGCTGTGTTCAACACCTTGTCTCAGTTCAGATGAACTTTGTCTCCTATACGTCCCCATAATAAATGGATACGGGACGTTAAGAACATCACTGTTCGAAAAGAGTAGGGGACGCAGTCCCGGTGTTGGCCTATTCATGTATTCATGCCCCCCCGGGGGGGGGGGTACTCGATATATTTTGGTGGTCATGAGCGCCAGGTCTCCAAATTTGGACCCCGTTTTAGAAAGAATTTGCATTCAACATGAAACCCCGTTCTAGAAATTTAGTAAATTTCAATAGCCCTTTTGAAAGGTATTTCTTTATTGTTCGACTTATAGATCCAAACACAACAATTCTGCTTCTACACAAACAGCAACGTATTTTGTTAAGCAAATTCTCTATGAATAATTTAAAATGGCTGCTGATACTTTGAAGCTTTCGTGCGTTCGAAATATATATACCCCGTTCTAGGAAACGTCTCGAATATGGATACCCCGTTCTAGATCAGGAGTCCCAAAATCACGACCCCGTTGGGCAGCACATACCCGTATAGGTTACATACCCGAGGTACCCCCCCCCCCCCCCCTCCCCCCGGGTTCATGGCTTGGCTGGGTGGGGTGACATCATGAATGGTGCCCGTCCGATCTGACCCCTGAGATCCCCCTAATATAATAGGAGAGGGGTGAGGCACGCCTTTCGGACTGACCCTCCCCTCCCTCCTATTCGTGTAGTTAACTTGGACGTAACAGCCTTACTTTGCTTCTAGTGTCAGTGCAATCAGGCCTGACGCCATGGCTGTAGCCGCTGACGTTTGTCCGAAGTTATTGACGCATCCCGTTTTATTATCAGCAGTTATCTGCATCAAGAAACATAATGTTAGCCAATACAACAACACAAACAGCCACCGACATTCCGACCATAAAATCCACACAATCGAACAGAAAATTAGACTTCAAGTGGTTCGTTTTAATTTTATGACCAAGAGGGTTTTTTTTATTTTCCTGAGCGAGAGCACAGTGATTTCAACGGGGGAAGAGAGACCCTGGGAACGAGGTTGCAGTGATTTATTGGAGAGGAGCGCGAGAAGAAAGCTGTTACGCGAGCGCGACACGCGAGGCTTCGTGCGCGCTCGCAAAGCGCGAGTACAAAAGGCTGCAAAACGAACATTCCGCAGCCATACTCGCGCGTCGCGAGTCTAGCACGCAATATCAAACCTACATGTATGCGTCTTTCGCGTGAACCACTTATGCCTATAAATAGAAGCAAGAGAGGATGATATAAGAGAAGCATTTCCCCATACATGGGTCTCTTCCAATGATAATTTTTTGAAATTTAGTTTTAATTTTCAGTCCATAGCTGAGCTATTTTAAGAGCGCTACGGTCTACCTGATTGGTCAGTTCGCCGAGTAACGCGATGTGGCAGCCTCGATCAGAAGCATGCAGCATGGAGCTAAACTATTAAATATATGTTGTGGTTTAAATTTATTTTTGGTTTAAAATTTTTCAAACCAATTTGATTTTGATTTTCCTTTGTTTCAGATTATGGTAATGAATATTAGACAAAGTGAAAATAAAAATCAAACTGGTTTGAAAATTTTAAACCCAAAAAAATTTTTTTTTAAAAAAATTTAAAAAAAAAAAAAAAAATTTTTTTTCCCCAAAAAATTTTTTTTTTTTTCCCCCCCTTTTTTTGTTCCCCGGGGAAAAAATTTTTTGGGGGCCCAAATTTTCCCCCCAAAAAAAAAAAAAGGTTTTTTCCCCCGGCCCAAATTTTCCAAAAAAATTTTTTTTTTCCCTTTTTAAAACTTGAAAACCCAAAACCCCCCCCCCCGGGGGGCCTTTAAACCCCCCTTGGGGGAAAAAGTTTTTTGGGAAAAAAAACCCAAAAAATTTGGGGGGGGCCCCCTTTTTTTTTTTTTTCCCCCCTTTTTTCCATTTTTTTGGTTTTTTTTTTTTTTTTTTTAAAAATTTTTTTTTGGGGGGAAAATTTTTTTTTTAAAAACCCCTTTTGGTCCCCGGGGGGTTTTGGGGGCCCCCCCTTTTTTTTTAAAAATTTTTTGGGCCCTTTTCCCCGGGGTTTTTTCCCCCCCAAAAAAAAAACCCCCCCCCCCGGGGGAAAAAAACAAAAAAGTTTTTTTTTTGGGGGGGGGGGGGGGGGAAAAAAAAAAAAATTTTTTTAAAAAGGGGGGGTTTTTTTAAAAAAAAATTTTTTTTTTTTTTTGGGGTTAAAGGGGGAAATTTTAAAAATTTTTTTTCCCCAAAAATTTCCCCCCCCCTTTTTTTTTTTTTCCCTTTTAAAAAAAAACCATTTGAAAAAATTTAAAAAACCCCCAAAAAAAAAAAAAAAACCCCCCCCCCTTTTTTAAAAAGCAAAAAAAAAAAAAAATTTTTTTGGGGTTTTTTCCCCTTTTTTTTTGGGGGTTTTTTTTGGGGAAAAAAAAAATTTCCAAAAAAAATTTTAAAAAAAAAATTTTTTTTTTCCCCCCCCCCCAAAAAAAAACCCCAAAAAATTTAAAAGATTTTTTTTTTAAAAAAAGGTTTTCCCCCCCCCTTTTTTTTAAAAAATTTTTTGGTTTTTTTAAAAAAAAAAAAAATTTTTTTTTTTTAAAAAAAAAAAAAATTTTTTTTCCCGGGGCCCCTGAATTTTTGGAAAAATTAAAAAAAAAACCTTTTTTTTTTCCCCTTTTTTAAATTTTTTTGGGCAGGGGCCCGGGGTTTTGGGGTTTTGGGGAAAAAAAAAAAAAAATTTTTTTTTTTTTCCCCGTTGGGCCTTTTGCCATAAAAAAAAAAAAAAAAAAAATTTTTTAAATAAAACCCCAAAAAAAAATTTTTTTTTTTTTTTTTTAAAACCCCAAAACCAAAATTTGGGGGGTTTCCCCCCCCGGGGGGGGGGTTTTTTTTGGGGAACCCCCAAAAAGGGGAAAATTTTCCAAAGGGGGAAAAAAAGGGGGGGGCCTTTTTTAAAAAGGGCCCTTAAATTTGGGTTTTTCCCCGGGGGAAAAAAAGGGGGGTTTAAAAACCCCCCCTTTTTTTTTTTTTTTTTTAAAAAAAAACCCCGGGAAAAAAAAATTTTCCGGGGGTTTTTTTTTTTTTTTTTTTGGGGGGCCCCTTTTTTGGAAAAAAAAAAACCCCCCTTTTTTAAAAAGGGGGGGGAAAAAAAAAAAAGGGGGGGGGGAAAAAGGGGGTTAAAAAAATTTTTTTTTTCCCCCCCCCCCCCCTTTGGAAATTTTCCCGGGGGGGGGGGGGGGGGGGGGGCCCCCCCCCCCCCCAAAAAAAAAAAATTTTTTAAAAAAACCTTTTAAAAAATTAATTGGGGAAAAAAAAAAAAAAAAAGGGGGGGGGGTTTTTTTTAAATTAAAAAAAAAACCCCCTTTTAAAAAAAAATTTAAAAAAGGGGGGGAAAAAAATTTTTAAAAAAAGGGGCCCCCCAAAAAAAAAATTTTTTTTTTTTAAAAAAAGGGGGGCCCCAAAAACAAAAAAAAATTTCCCCGGGGGGGGGGGGGTTTCTAAAAAAAAAAATTTTTGGAAAGAAATTTTAAAAAAAAAGGGGGGCCAAAAAAAAAACCCCCCCCGGGGGGTTTTTAATTTTTTAAAAAAAAAAAAATTTAAAAAACCCCCAAAAATTTAAACCCCCCCCTTTTTTTTGGGCCCCCCCCCCTTTTTTTTTTTTGATTTTTTTTTTTAAAGGGGGGGAAAAAAAAATTTTCCCCTTATAAATTTTTTAAAAAATTTTTTTCCCCCCCCCCCCAAAAAAAAAGGGTTTTTTGGGGAAAGTTTTTGGGGGGAAAAATTTTAAATTTAAAAATTTAAACCCCCCCCCCCCCAAAACCCCCCCCCCCCCCCCCCCCCCCCCAAAAAATTTTTTTCCCCCAAGGGGCCCGGGGCCCCCCCCCCCCCCCCCCGGGGGGAAAAAGGGGGGGGTTTTTTCCCAAAAAAACCCCCGGGGGGAAACCCCGAAAAATTTTCCCAAAACCAACAAAATTCCCGGGGGGGGGAAAGGGGGTTAAAAATTCCCAAATTTTTTAAAATTTTTTTTAAAAAAATTTTTTAAAAAATTAAAAAAAAAATTTTTTAAAAACTTGAAATTTTTTCCCAAAAAAACCCCAAAAAAATTTTTAAAAAAAAGGGAAAAAAAATTTTTTAATTTTAAAAAAAAAAAAACCAAAAAAAAAAAAATTTTTTTTTTTGATTTTAAAAAACCTAAAAAATTTAAATTTTTTTAAAAATTTTTTTTAAAAAAATTTTTTTTTTAAAAAAATTTTTTAATTTTTTTAATTTTTTAAAAAAAACCCTTTTTTGGAAATTTTTTAAAAAATTAAAAAAAACCCCAAATGCGGAAAATTTTTAAAAAATTTTTAAAAAATTTTTATTAAAATTTAAAAAGGGTGGGGTCAAAAATTTTTTTTTTTTTTTTTTAAAATAAGGGGGTTTTTTATCAATTTTTTTAAAAATTTTTTTTAAAAATTTAAAATTGATTTCCCTTTTTTCCTTTTTTTTGGGGAAAAAAAAATTTTTTTGGGGAGAAAAGGTTCCAAAAAAAAAGGGAAAATTACCCCCCCCCCAGCATTACATAGGGTCAGGATGCCCTAACAGTTCATCAGTACCCATTTATACTCCTGCGGCCAGGATGGAGAGAGGCAATGTGAGAGTAAAGTGTCTTTGCCCAAGAACACAACACAATGACCCAGGCCAGCGCTCGAACCCAGACCGCTTGATCCAGAGTCCAACACACTACCATTGAGAGGTGGGTGGGGGACGAAGACGGGGATGGGATAAATAAGTCAAACTATAATTGCATCAATCTTGTTTATCTCTGATTTTACATCTAGAATATCATCAAAAAGATGATTCACCAAAAACATGCAAATTAAAGAGATTAACTTACAATGTACCACTGATACTCAAACATAGGGTCAGAGGAGAAAAGTTGATATTTTTTCTCCTTTTGATGCATAAACCATTCAACCTGAAAAGATGAAATTTAAGTAATATTAGACCTTAATTTTATTTGATTGTTACTGCCAATGATCATGAAGACTTGTACTATTTTTTTAGATAAATGTTTGCACCAAAAAACTTATTTTTAGTAAAACTCTCAAGTGCTCTAATAATAGTATACTAATGCAAATGCGGCAATCTAATTGGCTAGAGCTACTGACATATTATATACTAGCTATCAATGCATTAGTAAATTAAATGAGTGGCTGGAGGTCATCTACAAAATGGTGGTTTCTTCCTCAAAGTTTAATCTTATGCATGAGTGTCAGGTCATTTTATTACAATTTTTATTTAAAACAATATATTTAGCTTATTCACTCTCAATTTGATCAGCCAGCTGCCTTATCAACTATCACATATCTTGAGCTCATAATCTAATTATTGTTATTAAAGGGGCAGTATCATGAGAATTCTCCCAAGTTTTTGTGTAAACTTAACGCTTGAATTAAGAAGGTACACTCGCTGATGCACAAAATGGCTCCTGAACAACAAGAGAAAGACATCAATTCATTCTCCTGAGGTGGGAACAAACCAGAATCATTGATTTTGAGCTATTTTTCCCAAGAACACAGAAAAACTTGAAAACGTTGGCCCAACTTTTTCAAGCTTCATTCCACTTCCTTCCCCGTCCTTAGTCAAATACATTTTTTAAAGTACGTTTTTCTGTACTAGTATAGAACTTTCAGTACTACACTTCTGAGTAGTACTAATCTTGGTGACACTGCCCCTTTGATATCATGGATTCAGGACTATGGTTATTAATAATAATAGTAAGCGACTGGACTTTGGTTTACTTTCAAAATCCGATAATTTTCACTCACTTAATACTGACTCAAACAAAAAAATGGATGTTGCTTTAAATGCTAGTCTTACCTTTGAATCCAAATCCAGCTTTTTATCAATTTCAGATGATAATCGAGTCTTTCCTAACGTTTTCTTTAATCCAGGTCTTTTAAAGAGATGATAGTCCTCAAAGAGCTATAAACAATACATTTCAAATTTAGTTTAGCCATCATAAATAATGTCTGGCAGTGTAACATGGAAAATTATGAAAAATATAACATAAAAATTCTAACAATTTATTTTTGTGTTGCACTTTAATATCACATGCACGTATTAAACTGGCTTTGTTTTTCTGCCTTCCCGGTGATGAGTTTGTCGGCAAAGACAATAATTTTCAGTTACTAGAGGAATACTGAAACGTTACAGACTGTGAATAATAAGCACTTATATATTTGCTTTGGTTTGCCCGCAATTAACTTTTGGAAAAGCTCAGAGACCGTAAAGAGTATGCCTTGCCTTTTACTGTATTATGCGGCATTTGAATAGCTCGATTGTCTATTTGTTGTCTTTTACAAAATGTTAATGCCTATCGGGGTTTTCCTGGGGGGAGGGGGTGGGCATAACGAATAGAGTTGCTGGAATTGACTAATGCATCACAATTTATTTGTGGGTCTTTTAGTCTAATAATTACTATACTTGTACATAATTTTCGGAGACTTGATTTCAGTGTTGGTCTATAATAGGAGGTTTAATTTCCTGCTCCTTTTTATTCATATACATGACGACACTAGAAAATGGGTCTGAAACGTACTACGCACATCGATCAAACACCTTTCTTCATACAGCGATCAAGCTAGCACATATAAAATACAATTACATCAGTGCCAGTTAAAAGGGTATCTTTCACGGAATGGAGTAAGCGATTAACCAGCTTTAGAAGATTTCAGAAAACATTTAAAACTAAATTATTTGACTCAAGCTTGTTTCATTTTGCACTTACATGTGTGTCGTACGAGAAGCCATATTTGAGCGCTATCTCCTCTACTTCTTGCCGACTACCACGAACTTTAACGGCCCAGACATTGGTATAAATCTCTCGGGCCAAAATTTCAGTTCCACAGAGGAATATTATCAACAGAATAGAACACGAAAACCCAGCCATCATACTTCCGTCATTATGAAAATTTCTGACTTCCCGTGTTTTTGTTTTTTTGTGCTGAGTGACCTGGCAAAAAGTTCTCACGCGAACTTCAACGCCGATAAGGCCCTGGTGACGAGGAAGTACTATTTCCTTGTTCTAATCATCTTCTGATGTTCAATGCAGATTTTTCAGAAGAAATATTGAAGGTTGATACACTAGACTGGGAGCAGTTCCTCGCATATTCCTCGAACATCGCTGAAATAATAACGAAAATAGGAGGAAGAAAAATTAGCCGCGCGGAAACTGGGTAATAACGTTGTGCCGTACGTGTTGAAACAAACATGAAATCGTGACTTGAATATATTTAATGTCTGAGAGGCTTGTCAAATCATTTGTATATCTTTCATTTCACGCTGATCCACCTATCAGAAGTGCTCGCAATAACTGAACGTGACCGGAAATATTGCTGTTTGAAACTTATCAGGGCACCCAACGACAAAATTCCTGTAGGTGTCGGAATGTCGTTTTTACGTTGTAATTGTGCTTTTTGTGCATTAATGACTTATTTTTAACGCTAAGAAAAATGTATCTTTTCGGATACGTTAGCCGAACTTTCAAACTTCAGAAAGTTTTAGGGATTAAAATCTTATTATCCGAATTTACGAGCTGAATTTGCCTTTCCGAAAATCCTAGCTGACCTGTTTTTGTATCCAAAACGACATTTTTATCTCCGAAAACAAAAGGCATTAATTTTCCCATATTAAGAAAGTTCGAGATGACATTTCCCTAACCGAATATCTGAGGCGATTATAGGCCCGAACAGATATTCCACCGAAACGATCCATTGGTGCCCCTGACTTATGATCATCTAATTTAATTCGATACGTTACAGTGACGTTATACATGTGGAATGTGGATATCTCAACAGATCCGGCAGTGCTGAAATGTTTTTTTACCCTTTGATCACGTACTAATGTTTGTGTGGTCACAGGCATCCTCGTTCCCAGAGCTCCTCGGGTTTTTTTCTTTGCGCCGGAAACGAGTAAGGAAAAAATCGAAAAATCGAAAATCGAAAAAATCATTGGCTGATAAAAAATGAATGCGCAACACGAATTAATGAATGGATGTCTGGAATTTTTGGTCATCCGGGGTAGCACCCCGGTAACGGCTGAGACCAACCTCGTTCCCAGGGCTTTCCCTTCTAAATTGTGCGGGTTAGAAGGGAAAAGCCCTGGAACGAGGTTGTGCTGAGACCAGAGACTCCGTTTCGCCAACCACGTGACCAAAAAGAAACGGAAAATCTGGGAACGAGAATGGGTCACATACTTCTAAAATTGTTTAAGAAAACGCGTCTTCACCGGTTAAAAAGTAAACTGATTATTACAAGTGTTCCTTTGCGGAGCGGAAAAAATCGTAGTCCGGTACCACCCCCTCCCTCCCCTCTCTTACTTGGATTCTTTGCACAACCTCGTCCCCCGGCAAAAGAAGGAAAAAGCGCACTGGTCTTGGCGCAGAAACGGAGAGGTCTTCTTTGGCGCCAAAATCAAATCTTACAAAGTCTAGAGAGAGAGAGGGGAGAGAGAGAGAGGAGGGAGAGGAGGGGGGGGGGGGGTATACAAGTCACCCTCAATGCCGTAACGGCCGGTATATTTCATTTATTCATTGACTGTACATGTGTTATATGGCGATACAGACTTTTATAGCATATGATGGGGCTATATTCTTTACATTTATTTTATAAAAATATATATTTAAATTTAACAGTCTGTTAGCCCTTATATTCTCTTGACGAAATCCATGTATATTAATTTCATTTTCCATCGTTATTTCTTAGCAAAGGAATGAATGGCGTGAGATTGAGCCAAACTGTCTTTCCTTTCGATGTTTTAACGAGTTGTTGGTGTTGATATCCATTATGTGGAACACTGAATTCCATGCCTTCTTCACACAACGGGTTTAAATATTTCCCCACATCTGAACTAACGCTCCAACGGTTTTCATCTCTCTTAGAAACGCATGCGAAACTATGTTCCTCGCTACACTCGGCCACATGCCATCGCCCTTCACTCGAGAGAACAACACAAGACGTTTCTTCGATGGGTTGTTTTGGTTGCCCTTCGGCCCATGTGAACACGGCAGTTTTCATTAACCCTGTGTTTATTTGGTCTCCGGAAAGAATATTGGCACCACAGAACAGATACTTCTTAAAATCCATAATAGTTCCTGTTTGCTTGATGCCGTTCCAAAATGGTCCGTATATGGTGCTGTCGCTGTAGATTCTGACGCTATCTTCGCTGTTACCGATTGTTGAACAATTTTCAAGTTGTGAAGAGATGGTGCGGACTGTGAAAGCTTTGCTCCAGAAATGATCATGAAGATAGCGCCCTGAATGGTTGTTTACGTCGTCCATAAAATAACTGTCTTTTTCATGTGGCGCATTCCTCTGATGCTCGCCATTGACCGGAAAACTTCAGTTTTAAGTCATTTGGTGTTAGCACTTTGTCGCCAAAATACTTTTTAATAACATGGTTTATTGACCAATCCTCGCTGTCGCTTGTGTGGTCATCGAAATATATTTCAATGATTTCATTCCTGTTTCCTGGTTTTTTAGTCCAATCCGAAATTTCCTTCATTCCGTCTTGCATTTCTTTATCCCACGGTAAACATCCAAGCTTCAAATCAGAGTTGCCGTGACTCATACGAATCTTACCAAAACACTTCCACAGATCAATCTCAAGATTCCGTATCCCCATGTTAAGTTGATCGGTGAAACTGAACTCCTGATTGGCTAGCGAGATGCATACGTCATCTGTCCGGAGCGGCCAATGGCAGTCGTCCAAATCTCCGTAACCGCTGGCTCTGTTATTGAACGAGTTATGTGCCCCAAGAACCTGAACATGATTCACAGGAACATCTATCTGAAGCTCTCGCTGAGTTTTTAACGCAAATTGGAGCCAGGGTGAAATTTTCGCAGTGCCTCGGACGCAAATACCATGAAATCCACATTTGGAACAATTTGCCTCCGTGCTGAGTTGATCACAAGAATTTTCTAAACTTTGGTGGCGCGGTAATCGCTCTCGTTTCCCGCTTTTCTGTGACTTCAATTTAAATTTCACGCCGCCAGTACGGTCTTTATGAACATAAACACCAAAATGTCTGTCTTTCAGTGGCCCGTGTTCGTCTTGATACAAAACGCGCAGTTTATACAACACCTGAACATTTGACACAGTTTCTTTCTCAAAACCTAAAATCCTTCTAAGCTTGGTTTCCTTATACCCTCCGCTGTATAAACGTTGAATTCCAAATTCAGCGGCGCTATTCAAAATCACGGCCTCTTCGTTTGAGAGGTGATAGTTTCGTAAATTGTTCTGTAATTGAGTTCCAGCGCGGTAATTCATCTTCCAACCCTTTCACGGGTCTTCACCTGGCTAGCGAAGGAAGAACGTGGTGTTGTGTTCGCGGCGAGGAGAAGAAAGGACATCAAAACAACGTAATAGCAACAGCATTGCGATAACGTTAAAGCGAATCCAAAACGTAACTTGGCCATCTCGTTATGAAGAAGCTGACGCTGTAACGTGGCTTGCTCAAGGCGTTTTAGGCAAGAGCACGGGGTTAATGGATTTTTTGATTTTTTTCTGATCTCAGCGAGAGGTGTCAAGTTAATTGCAGGTACCCGGTGTTGAACCTGTAAACAGTAATTTTGTGATCACGACTTCAACGTCTTATTAGGGCCTGTTTATATGGAGAAAAGTTGTCCCTGGTAGGAGGGTTGCCCTCCACACCGAGCCACCCCGGGCGGGAGAACTTTTCATACATTTCTTTATAAATAGCAGCGAACCGTTTTCATGAGAAATCGCAAAGTTGGCTCGGGGGGCAGGGTAACCCTGGTTGGAGGGTCACTCGCTTTGAAGGTAGGGTGACCCTGGGGGGCGGGCCAACTTTTTCCCATGTAAACACTTTGGCTATTGTTGTTTCACCTGCCAGGGACAAGTCGGGACATATAGAGCATGCGCGAACCCGAGAGCTCGGTCAACAGGGACAACTTTTATCATATAAACGCTCGGTAAAAGATGGCTCGGGGGGAGGGTAACCCTCCTACCAGGGACAACTTCTCTCCATGTAAATAGGCCCTTATTAAATTCTGAACTG
Organism: Desmophyllum pertusum; assembly: GCA_029204205.1. NCBI lineage: Eukaryota > Metazoa > Cnidaria > Anthozoa > Scleractinia > Caryophylliidae > Desmophyllum > Desmophyllum pertusum. The sequence continues at coordinate 1,373,113 of MU827308.1, read as the reverse complement.
CTAATTTACAATTGAATAATTTATCTAAGCCCCTCAGACTAATAAGGTGGTTAAATGAATTGCTGTTATCGACGAACATTGAAAATCAAATTGATTTGTGTGTTATTAAAATGTAGATGACTCTACGTGAGGAATATTCCGTAATTGAAATGTAATATTGTAAGTATTGAGAATTCGGCTAGTACACTGGCCTAGCTAACACTTTAGTAGTGATTGACACGTATATTCTCCTAGTATGGTTTCATTACGGATCAGCCAGATGCTAGTCTACAGTACAGGCAATCTCGTACCCAGAGTCAACGAGACTCTGGGGAATGGAATTTTGAATACCAGAAATCTGGTGTAACGGCCATTGTTTGTTACACGAGACAGCCAATCAAAAATTCGATATTTATTCCAATCCCCCAGAGTCTAACCTGGCGACGACCCGCTGACCGAGGAGACCGTTGACTTGGGTACAAGCACACAGCGGTCAAACGTACTGCGCGCGCGCAGTTCCCGCCAAAACTATGCAGTCAAATGTCTCAAATGCGAAGTCGTCCGCTTTAAAGCTCAAACTTAAGAAATTTACTGAAAACTTAAGCTTTATACTCGGAATATGCATAGATAATGTATAATTGTTATCCAAAAAGTGTCTCAGCTCGTATTTCGTTTACCACTGCATGTTCTATAACGTTTCTTTACAAACTTCGCGGCCATTACGCTTCAAACTCATGGAAAAGTCAGGCCGCGGAAACCGGAAGTGGCGCGCAAGTTTTGCGTTGACCGCTGTGTGCTCGTACCCTCGTACCCAGAGTCAACGGTCTCCTCGGTCAGCGGGTCGTCGCCAGGTTAGACTCTGGGGAATTTTGAATACCAGAAATCTGGTGTAACGGCCATTGTTTGTTACACGAGACAGTCAATCAAAAATTCGATATTTATTCAATCCCCCAGAGTCTAACCTGGCGACGACCTGCTGACCGAGGAGACCGTTGACTCTGGGTACGAGATTGCAGTACTGGCGGTTTGAGTTTTTTTTTTTCGGAGACCGCGCACGGCGACAGCGAGCGGAGCGCGAAACAGACCAACTGAATATTATACTAAAGCTCAGAAATCAACTGTTTCCGCTATTTCTTTCCTGGAATTACTTAGTACTTTCCTATCTTATAGTTTCTGAATCTCTTACAGCTGCTGGTAACTGAGCCCGGCCAGTTCAGGATGGTCCGTGCTGAAACCATACGACTGTTATTTCTCGTAAAGCACGAGTAAGAGCTGGGAACGAGAGCGTAAAGCACGAGTAAGAGCTGGGAACGAGCGCGAAGCGAGAGCTGATGGGGGAGGCGAAAACTCCTTCCCATCTTTCCTTGCGATCAGGCTTTTTTGTCTACTTTATTTTATTTTTCGAGCAGGCGCGAGCGACTGGGGACGAGGTAGGGCAAGGAGCAATCGCAACACGCACAATATCTCAGTTATTGTATAAAATGAATAGTCGAATCTCTTGAATTGTATGTCTCTATATTTATGAAAAACACTCAAATGTATCTTGAACATCTTGTTGATCTCACAGATGATAATAATAACAATAATATAGGCCTATTGAATCTATACATAATAAAAACAATAATAAAAATATAATATATCCGCGAATATATCTACATTGCGGCCTTTTATGAACACGGCCAACGGTTCTTTCCGACATTGTACTCAAGATTCTACTACGTACACCTTACTTCGATAAACGTATCAATACCGCAAAGCGATATGTCCACCAAATTACTATTTCCAGACTTTCAAGATTGCAGTTTTGCGCCGAACAGATCGACTATCCCAACCTCGTTCCCAGGGTCTCTCTTCTCCGCCAAAAGCGATTGAAGAAGAGAGACCCTGGGAACGAGATTGCGACTATCCATGATGTACTGGGCCCTAATTTCATGCAAAAACGTTATACTGTCACGCGTGTCAAATCAACACGATAAGTGACAACCTAGGAAGAGAATTGGCTCTGGTTTTAATTGGGTAATACCAGTCTAGTCCCTAGGCTTTCTCTCTTGTTCCTAAGACCCCGCGAAGCCTGGAACGGGAGACGGGAGGCGGGCGAGTGCGAGTGCTATTTGGTGACATCACCTGCACCGCTCACGATAATTTGAGAACACCTATGAACCACACTGGGGTAATATAAAGCGGCCACATTTTGCATTGGGTTTTCAAACGGGCGAGAATGACAAACCTACATTTCTCAGACGGCGCGAAATGGATTAAAATTTTACTTAAAGTTAAAAACTCTACACCATACTTTTAACTGACAAAAGAAAACTTATTCTGCGAGCAGAAGCTCTGCTAGGGGATTACATTTTCTCTTTTCTTTCGGAGGATGGGCAAAATAGAGTGGGTGGTCAAAATTCAATGCAAGAATATCCTGTAAATTATTGTAAAACTTTCCTACTTAATTCTTTAAAGCCTGGTTTACACGTACAACGTAAGCATAAGCACCAGAAATGTACGTGTAAATCGGGGCGACGCAAGCACAAGCGCAAGCACAAGAAAAGGATATGTTTTCTTTTTCTTGGGCCTTGTCGATCGTTGCGTCGCTCTTGTAAACCGAGACAACGCAAGCGCAAGCACAAGAAAGCGTCCGCCATCTTGGATGATACAATGTGGAATACAATTTAAAGGCACTGCGCCTGTGTATATATGTCAAGTTGTCCTTGTGCTTATCACACGTGTGAACACTCTTGTGCTCATGCTTGCGCTTATGTCGTACGTGTAAACCAGGCTTTAACACATTTCTGTTCAATCAATTCACAAGCCCCGCAGTTCTTTATCACACCCAGGCAACGTCCGATACCTTCGCCCCTCCCCTGTTGTCCTTTCGAGGGGCAACTTGCTCATAGTGAGCTAATTCTTCACTATCACCATCTTGCACAGCTTCTTCGCTAGAACTAGTTACAGTAACTGAAATGTTCGCGGGCGCACTGCAGACTTCCACGTGTACAGGCCCCGCGCGACCACTATTCGCCTTTGATGATCTGGGCCCGTGAACTACAACCTCCGAATATTCGTCGTTCACCTTGTTGACAACTGGTTTACCTGGCTTCGTAACCAGTTCAACAACTTCGTAGTCGCCAGACACGGATGAAAATCGTTTAGAGTCGTCCTCCGGTATAAGTAACTCCATATTTGGAGGTCGTTCCCGCTCGCCAGCAGTGGCTACTTCATCGTAAAGGTTATCCGCAGCATCCATTGACGAATCTGCAAACAACAAATGCTCTTATATTAATTGTTATCATGATTATCCACGAGAAAACAACTTTTTACAGTGAAGAGCGTGCCGCCCTACCGTTTTTGATTCATTTTTTGACATATCTTTGAAAACTTTCTGATGGCTTCCTAAACTAGCAAATCAATGGGGAACTATGGGAGGCCGAGATGTCAATTGTCAGAACACGAACGTGGAGCTTGACATCTCCGCCTCTCATAGTTCTTGCATTTTGATTGGCCAGTTGAAACGAAAGCCATCAGAAAGTTGTCTGTCTGCCTGTGTCCGTCTCTGTCTGTCTGTCTGTCTGTCTGCCTGTGTCCGTCTGTCTGTCTGTCTGTCTGTCTGCCTGTGTCCGTCTGTCTGTCTGTCTGCCTGTGTCTGTCTGTATCCATCTGTCTGTCTGTCTGCCTGTGTCTGTCTCTCTGTCTGTCTGTTTGTCATATTACTAACCTGCGTTTCTTCCCATCTCAATCTGAATTTGCCTCGACGACACATAAGTAGGGGGGAGGGGAGGGGGGTTCTCCGAGTCCCATCGTTCCTCTTCGGTAGTTTCGTCGCCTTCAGTTTTACGTCGCTGCCTCGACTTCTTGCTGAGGTCCACTTCCGCGTAAGTATAGTCAAACGGTGCCGATGTAACCTCGCCTTCTGTTTGTGTAACCTCGCCTGCCGACCGTATCACGTGAATGGTATTGGGGCGTTTGGGTAACTCGTTCTCAGATCGCTGTAGCACGACTGTATCGCTCTGCGGGCGATTTCGATTCGATTCCTCCGTGTCTTTTTCCACATCTTCATACATTTCGGAGTTTTCTGTGGCCTCCTGTTGCTTTTGATATTTTATTTTGGAATAAGGGTCCTCTTCATCTTCGTATGGTTCGGAATTCTCTGGCGCCTCGCCGTATTTTATTCTTGAGTAAGGGTCCTCTGGATCTTCGTCGTTATCTTCAGCCATTTCCTCGTTCTTGACATCTGTCTTTTTTCCCTTTTCCTTCCCAGCTTCTGGTACTACACAGTAACCCACAGTCTCGCTAGTATCGTCAACAACTTCGTAAATCTCGCTCGTTTTCCGAGCACCAGTGCCTGCGCTCTCGCCGATCGAATCGTAACCAAGCGAAGGTGGCCGAGGCTTTCCGACTGTAACCTGAACAACGTCATAATCATCATCGGCGGCGGGTGTGCGCGAACCGGCGGGTGCGCGCGAACCGGCGGTGCGCGCGAACCGGCGGGAACTTTCCATTGATCTTGTCTTTCTCGTCTCCACCGTCTCATAGTCGTTGTCCTCTTCCACACCATCTGGGGCGGAAATTTGTCTTTGGGGAATAGGCCGGACCGGAAGTGCAGGAACGGAGGTCCCCGGTGGGGTCGGAAGTCCCCGAGCATGCCGTTCTAAACTTGGTGACGCCTCTCGAGGCCTTTCCGGGTGATCATCATGTACCGCGTTCTTTTCGTCTTTTTCACTATCTGTAGATCCTGTTCTCCCCTTTGTTTTTCCGTTTTTCATCTTCTGTTCTTTAGATTCCTTTCTTGACCGCCTGTCTTTGTGTTCTTCGTCCTTTAATACCCCACCGGAAGTCCTATCCGCAGTCCGTGCTGAACCGGAAGTGCTACTACCTTTATGGGAGCGTGTTCGCTTCCAAAACTTGCCTTTATGTTCTTCTTGTTCGTGTTCACTTCCGCGTTTCTTTTTCGTACTCCCCGGTTTCGATGCACGCTTTGTTTGTTCTCCGGCTTCTGGCCCGGGATGCGTGTTATTCGCTTGCACGTGCTGCGTGCTACTTTGCGCTCCGGACTCCGAGCTAGTCGGTGGCACGGGCGGGTGCGTGCTAGTAGGCGGCACGGGCGGGTGCGTGCTCACGTGCGGCTGCGTGCTATTCGGCGCCTCGTGCTGCACGCTAACAGGCGGCGCCTCATACTGTGCTATAGTGGTCAGCGGTTTGTGGTTGTTTGCCTCTACGGAAATATCTCCTTCGATCTTTTCCACCGTTTCTATGACAACGACATCTTTGGACTCGAAGATGATTTCTTCTTGGACTTGTTCTTCTTCTGGTGTGAACTGGAGACAGACAAAAAACAAAAATGAGAAATCCTGCAAATTATTTCATGATATCTACACATAACTAACAGTTTCATTAGCATCACTATTCATCATCGTCATCATTAATTTTTCCCGCGCCAGTAGTCACATAAGTCCAATAGTTTGACAATCCAAAATTTTCATTTTACATCAGGGGCGGATCCAGGAATTTTTGATAGGGGGTCCCAGTGTTTTCCTGAAAATGTGAAGTAGAAGGATAATTTTTGGAAGTAGACGACAGTAGTTATTACTAAAAGGCGTGGAGCAAATTTCACATGGTACGGCGTAGATGTGTTCAGGGTAGGCATGAGAGGAGGGTAGTCAGGTAGATGGGGGACGCTCCCCTCCAATTGGGGGTGTGTTTGGGGGACAAATTTTGAGATTTCAGGCTCTGAAAAGTACATTATCAGGTGGATCCTAACCTGCGATCAGGCGTTCTTTTCCTTTCTTTATTTTCGCGGAGAGAACGAGAGCGCGGAGAGAGCTGGAGAGAGGAAAGGGAACGCCTGATACAATTATTTGCCGAGTCGCTTTCCACCCACTTGTCAATGATCTGTCAAGACTGCTGTCAGCTGTCAATTTTCAAAATCTACGTTACAGTTCGTGACATTTGTACACTTGAATTCGGTCTTCCGACCTTCTTTGCTTCAAGCGCATTTCTAACGGGCAAGATATGTTGTATTATGAGGAGGATTTTGAAGTAGAATAGAGCCTTCGACTGTGTTTTTGCCATCAATTTCAGTCCGAAAACAGCACTGAATACGATTGCGTTACACGACACAAATTTGCATAATAACGTCCTAGACATGTCTAGTCAGTCGTTATGGTCGAATGATTCCATGATTCCGTTTAGAAATTTGAATCAAATAACCATTTTTTAAGCGGAAAGCTTCAGCCGTTTTGAATGTAAGATCTTTATATTGGCTTTGTAATGATTCAGAAGAGTCCTTCCCTTCACAAAAGGCGGTAGCGGAGTGGGAAAGTAGAAGGCCTTTATAGTACTTTACAATCGTGCGTGCACGCCGGATTGACAAAAGCCATATTAGGTACGCATGATTGACGGAAGTGTATTGCCAACTTCACAGTATTGTTTTTCGACCAATCAGGAAAACGTCCAGAATCTGGATGTTTTAAGGTTGGTTTTACATAAGATCCGGCAAGTAATTGTATCAGGCCCTCCTCCTCTCGCTCCCCAAAGTTAGACGAGGGCCTGATCGCAGGTTAGGTGGATCCTGGTCATTCCTGGAGATGGTTTTGCTATGGACAATGGTGAAAGTAAAAAAATCCTCAGGTCTGATAGGAGGTCTGGACCCCCCCCCCCCCTCCCCCCTGAATCCTCCACATGTCATCAGTATCTTAGACGTCTCTCGAGCGTAGAAGAATTAAATGCACAAAGAGAGACGTCTGTTTACTCAGGTCAGACTGAGGTCATGATAATGACACAGACAAGCTACATAATAGGATGCATGTTTTACAAATACAGTCAAACCTGTATTAAGCGGACACCCTCGGGGAATGCTCTAGTGCCCGCTTAATACATAGTGTCCGCTTAATAAAGGAATCATTTACAGTAAATAAGGGATCTCATGGGTGGATCCAGGAATTTTTGATAGGTGGGGTCCCAGGATTTTTCCCAAAATGTGAAGTAGAGGGATAATTTTTGGAATTAGACAGCAGTACTGAGTTATTTCTAAAAGGCGTGGAGGGGTGTTTGGTAGCCTGCGAGCAAGCTCTCTTGGCGTTTTTTGGGGGAAAAGAGAAAGAGCGGGGAAAGAGAGCTTGCACTTATGGCTCAGAATTTTGAATGCCGCCCCTCAAAACCCCCTGCCGTTTCCAGCTGTTTGAGCTGTCATAATTTGGTCAATTGAAACTTTGTGGTCGTCTCAATTTTCTACGTAACGCAATGCCTTGTATTCGATCTCACACGCTCGAAAGTCGTTTCTCGAAAAGTACTAAATGGATTGAATCGAAAAACATCTCTATCGATAGGGGTTTCAAAGCGCAGGACAGCTATAATATTTGTTCCCCGTTTGTTAGAAATTCCGCTCTGAAATTTCTGTTGCAAGATTTTGCATATTTAATTACAAAAGCCAGTGTGTAGTATTTCCAAGTATGCTACGAAAAATGCTGTTTCTCCGAAACTACCGTACCATTTGACTCGAGAGGGGTCTCTTTGGAAAGCATTTTCAAAGCGCTGAACAGAAAAAACTATTTAGTACGTGCCCCTTCGAAGTTTACTTCCAAAAATACCTGAACTAATTTGTCTGCATGAGTGATAAACACTAAAAGCGTCATGTTTGCTAAGAAGACGTCATCAATTAATTAATTTCCACCAATCAGCATTTCGCGTCGATTTTTGGAGTGCAGATATTCAAAACTCTGAGACATCAGTGCAAGCTCTCTTTCACTTTCCCGCCTCCCCACCCCCCAAAAACCCCCAGAGAGCTTGCTCGCAGGCTAGGTGTTTGGAGGCCTCCACCAGAAAAGTTTTGAGATTTCAGGCTCTGAAAAGTGCATTTGGTGGAACCTGGAGATGGTTTTGCTATGGATAATGGAGAAAGCAAAAAACTCCTCAGGTCTGATGTGGGGGGGGGGGTCCGGACCCCCCCAACCCTCTCCCTGGATTCGCCACTGGATCTGCTAAATTTTGGGACTTTTGCTACTGCCCGCTTAATATAAGGTTGTCCGCTTAATACGGTGTAATACAGGTTTAACTGCACTAAGTACCTTGTGCTGGCTTGAACGTTGCTGGCAAGAAACAAGTTGAGGCCTGGCCTCGGAACTGCAATTGAGAAAAGGAACTGTGAATACGAGACCTATTTTCTCCAACCATATGTTAGTCTGTCTCTCATAAACAGCAGGAACTTCCCATAAGTGGACCTTCAAAAACGCTCGCGCTCACTTTTTTAATTCAGCGTTGAGAAAATAGAAAGCCTGCAGTGAGCAGTCTAAAATGGAAGTAAAACAGAGGTGGATCCAGGAATTTTTGATAGGGGGGTTCCCAGGGTTTTACAAAAATGTGAAGTAGAGTAAAAGAGAATTTTGGAAGTAGACAGCAGTAGTTATTACTAAAAGGTGTGGAGGGGGTGTTTGGGGGCCTCCCCAGAAAAAAATTGAGATTTCAGGCTCTGAAAAGTGCATTTTGGTGGATCCTGGAGATGGTTTTGCTATGGATAATGGAGAAAGCAAAAAACCCTCAGTTCAGATAGGGGGTCCGGATCCCCCCCCCCCCCTGGATCCGCCAATGTAAAATGACTTGCCTAATATATAAAGATTGCAACACAAGGACATTAAACTTTAACTTGTATACTCACATTGATTCGTCATCTTTATCTGTGGTTTTTTTACAATCAGCGCACAGGCTGCCAGCTATTACAAGAATCACAGCTCCTGTTAGCACTAGGATGAGCGGTTTCAAGGGAATGCTATCATCAGGATCGTTGTACATGTACAGCTGGTTAATACTTAACAAACTCCTGCGCACAGGTGATCCTCCTGGAATCAATAAGGTCAAGGTTTAGTCTATCTACAAGATGGCTTATCAAGCCAGCGTTTAACTCCCAGGGGGGGGGGGGGGGGGATTCCATATAAAAGTGATGGGGGTGATCGTCGTACCTTTTAGGGGTTACAATTCGTGGTTTGGTACCGCTTAGGGTGTTAAAATCTAAAATGACTACTGTTAGAGTTATTCCGGTACCATTTAGCTAGGGTATTAGTGTGGAAAAAATATGACAGGTACTAGTTTGTCTTAGCATTGGTACCTCTTAGGGGTAGAAATTAATTCGAGCCACACCCACAAAACAAGATTTTGGTACCTTTTAGGGTTCATTTCAAAATTTCTGACGATCACCCTGTCACATTGATATGGGAGTCACAAAAATTGCTATAAATCACAAGGATTTCGTAACTGTCACATTTTAAAGTGTGCATAAATTAAGGCTTGCAACAGTTAGACCAACATTCATTAGTATAACAATGAAACACTCTAATATTATTATCGACTGGTAGTTGTGGCAAATGTGAAAATTAAAGCTGACATTTCAAGCGTTAGCCCTTCAGTGAATCAGGAAACACGCGTACTTATGCTCATCAGCCTTTCAAGTGATTATTTTACCATATCAACCACAAGTTGATAATTAACTATAAATATAAAGCATCTGCAGGCACATATCCAATATCCATTACTGCATGCCACTGAACAAAGTTATTGTCAATAGAAGATGTTGATGCAATATCTGAACAACATATGTTTCACCAAGCGACAAAAGTAGTTAAAATTTCGAAGCTTACCTTCTTCGGTTGTTAGAAACCGAATGCAATCAAACTTCCGGTTAGGACATACAATACGAATGATGGAATTTGCCTTGGAATCGAACCAACCCTGTGCTGCTTCGTCTATATAAATCTGAAAAATGTCAATAAAAAATAATAAAATTATCTTCATTTAGAATTTCACTAAATAGTGTAAGCTTATATTTCAAGTAGCGATACGCATTCCCAGTAAGTTAATTACGGACAATCGAATTATAAACATTAAGCTTATAAGAACTTCGAATTCAAATTCATGCACTACGAAATTATGAGTGCTCGTATAAATTTGTGGTTTAAAAATAAACATTGTCATATTGATGTCTGTCAAATTGATCTGAATCGCTGAAAGCTATTTTAAGGGTAAATCTAAAAGGTAAAGCAGCGTATGAATCTGATTTATTTTTACCTTAAATAATTCGGGATTTTCTCTTGTCAATCGAACTTCAAGGTGATCGAATGATCTTTTATTTCCTGAAGGCAAGTTACGTCTTGTAGCATCATTCCAAAATTCCAGATTGCAGTTACTGCTGTTAGCAATAACAGACGTTGTCTTCCTGTAAAGGATCTCAAAAGCAATGCGAAAACGTTCTCCCTTTGCAGGCATCGGCCTGAAATTCAAGCTGCATAGCTTACTTCCGTCAATCTTCTCTACTGGCATTCCAGAAACAACACATCTTTGTGCATTTTCGGCGGCGAAAACGATCCCCAAAATCACCCAGCAGAGCTGGTAACACCTCATGCTTGCGTAGGTCTAATCAAAGGCGATTTTGATGCGGTTATGCGAAGTAAACCTTCCGATCTTTGTTGAAATCGTCTTCAAATTGTTTAGCTCAGCCATCTTTTGTTTTGGACTCGCCTTCTCGAGGTGTCCTGGTAACTAGTCGGCACTCCTACTATCCATGATAACTTGCGAGCGTGCAACACATGCTCGAAAATTTTCAAAATGTCGTCCGCTCCGAGCTCCGCAGAGTTGCTTCACGTTGGGGGTGAAAGAACCACTGGGGAAAGCATACGAACGCAAAATGGTAACACAGAACTAAAGATAATGAATAAATCTCGACCCTGATTGAATTATTTTTGCGCTTTTCTCCACAGTAACTGCAGTGACAGCCATCGCAAACATTGTCAAAAGTTCTTTGGGTCCTGTTGGGTTGGACAAAATGTTGGTGGATGACATCGGGGTAAGATTTGTTAAATATTACTGGATTTTTTTCGAGGAACTTTTCAGATTTCGTGAGATCCGTCGAGTTTTAAATATAGAAAAAGACTCAGTTGAGAATAAGATTGAGTTTAGCCCTCTGTGTTGAATAAATATTGAAATTCGCCGGCAACGTAAGCTTACACATGCATGGTTTTATATAAGTCTTCATTCACTACAAGTAAAGTTACTACAGTGCTAATACAATGCTACATTTAATATAAATTCACTAGACATCAAATCCACCATAACATTTTGAAAGGATATTACGAACACTCTGTAGGCCAAAAAATACATTACAAATAGTGCGAGAAGTACATGAAATTTTGTACCAAGTACATTGACAGTACTGTACTCCGAAAAAATAAAATCTTAAAATAATATAGAAATTATAGGAAAATTCTGGACTCCCGTATGAATAGAAAATACAAGTCGCCGTACGGGTGCCGTACGAATAGCCACTGGGAATTAAAAATATATGACAATGTTTCATCTCATTGCAGCAGCATTTTTAAGGTGAAACATCTCAATTTAACATTTTATTTTTTACATCACAAGTACATATTATACGACATACAGTGCAGGGATCCATATTCGTTTTTTTCTCAAAGTCGTCAGCCGGGCAAGTATTCCAAAAAACATACTTGCCCTGGCAAAATTTTGGTTGCCCTTTCAAAAGTAGAGAATTATTGGTAAAAAAAGGCGACAGAATGGCTACATGTTAAAAACGTTTTCGTTTTTTTATTAACATCGTATAATGCATCGCGCTGCAATGTACATGTACGTAGGTTAACAACGACGTTTGGCGGCCACGATCGTTATTAAGTGATTTGAAAGATGCTTTGTGGATCTTCATGGACACCAGGCGAAGTGCAGTGCAGTGCAGCCGGCATCTACAAAAACATTTTTTTTCTGGGCCAGTGATCTGTCTAACTGGGACGCTGACTGGCAAATTTCGCAAAACATATTGCCTCCAGCCGAAGCAGTTTGCGATGCGGCAGACGATGATAGCAATGCAGGCACAAATTTCAGCCAGGGCCTGTTTTTCTGCCACGAAGGTAGGAAGGCACACTGTCGTTCCTCCTTTTCATATTTCGCTTGTTTTTCGCCAGCTTCACTTCCACTTGTTTTTTTCTTGGCTGGAGGCAGCGATACGCCATCCAAATATCGCCACATGTTGTTTACACGATCAGCTGTCAAGCCACGTTTTCGCGTTTGAATGCTGCAGTACATCAGAGAAATAACAGCGGTTGACAACATGAAAATTGAGCCTGCGATCATGCGACTCATGAAAATACCGCATTATCAAACATGGCGCCCAAAATTATGATTCGATCGCGAAAGAAAGCTGCAAATTTGTCTCTGTTTTCTGAAAGTTCCAGTTGGACGAGGAATAAATAGAAGGCAGGTACTCATATGCAAATTAAGGACTCAGATTTTACTCGTCCAAAGGACGAGTATTCAAGTTATTTTGGTCGTCCGTACGATGTTTTGGTCGTCACGGACGACCAGACGACTGCGAATATGGATCCCTGTCAGTGTATACAATCCAGTCAACCTTGACATCACTGCCTGACAGGCACCACACTGTCTTGTCATTTGGTGATTTAGGGAACGCTCAGTTGTACATGTATGTCTACATAGGTGGATAGATAGTCAGTAGTAGTAGTAGTAGTAGTATTTTATAGTGACAGATCTAGGCGAGAGGGGGCTCTCCCTATGGAAGGCCCAAATGGCTGAGAATTCTCCCCCTTTGTTGAGCAAAAATGGCCCTTAACTCCCCTCTTTTGCCCCCCCCCCCCCCCCCCCCCCCCTTTTGAAGCAAGGAAATGCCATCTTCACTTTGAGTACCCCCTTTGTCTAGTCACTGCAAAGTCCATTACTGTGCATGTACCCGCTATACATTATCTCATGCTTTCCTGCTCGAAAAGAAAGCAATCCTAGACTGATATAGAAATATAAAAACATTTTTTGTAGGATGTTACTGTGACGAATGATGGAGCGACAATATTAAAGTTGTTGGAAGTGGAGCATCCCGCTGCAAAGGTTCTTTGTGAGCTGGCCGACCTTCAGGACCAGGAAGTTGGGGATGGAACAACTTCGGTCGTCATTCTTGCTGCAGAGTTTCTTAAAGGTGCTAATGAACTTGTGCGGCAGAAGATTCACCCTACATCCATTATTAGTGGCTACAGATTAGCGTGCAAGTAAGTATACAGGGCCCCTCTGGATACCAGCCTTAGAGCTGAAATAAAAGTTGTCGAACGTTATTTTGAAACTTTCCCTGAATGTTCCCTACCAAGCACTGTGTTGAAAAATACAATAAAAAAAGATAGGTCACCGTACCAATGTTACTTCATTTATGCCTGTACTGGTACTAATCACGTGCGTACATGTAGTTATTTCATCGGTTCACGTTACATTTCGTGGTAGCTGGAAGCAAAGTTTATTAGTCATACTCAGGAAAAAAACTTGATAGGTTGAAAGTCTCTACCAACTTCTCAGGCATGTCAATGTGATAAAAATAATTAACGAGAAAATCTATCCCAGAATTCATTCCATTCCATGATAGTAGACAGCATGGATCATTTGTACGAAGGTGTTGAGAGCAATTTTGCACCATTTATTAAATTTACACTTTGTACCCGAAGGGTATGAAAGTTCGAGGTACCACCATCTCTTTTTTAGTTGAATTTCTTGTTTGAATCATGTTTTCTGATTGATCTTCACTCAGGGAAGCATGCAAGTACATCCAGGAACACTTAACAATCAACGTTGACGAGCTTGGAAAAGAAAGCATCGTGAATGTCGCTAAGACGTCAATGTCCTCAAAGCTGATTGGCCAGGTGTCGGACTTCTTCAGTGAACTTGTCGTCAATGCTGTTATGGCTGTCAACGAGCAGGAAACAAGGGTGAAGCTAAGTATCCAATCAAGGCTATTAATGTGCTGAAGGCGCATGGCGGCAGTGCAAAGGAGAGTGTTCTTGTAGATGGATATGCTCTGAATTGTACCATAGCTTCTCAAGGTATAGTGACAAACCTCCCTCTTTTGCTACACATTGCAGTGAAGAGCACCATACCGTTGCCACTCAACAAAGTTTTTGATTAATTTTTGACATCTTTTTGACCACTTTCAGCTATGCCTAAACGAGTAGAAAATGCCAAAATTGCCTGCCTGGATTTTAGCCTACAAAAGGCTAAAATGCACCTTGGAATTCATGTCGTAGTAGAGGACCCGGGCCAGCTTGAAGCTATTAGACAAAGGTAGGCAGTGATAACTATGAATGAAAAACTGCTATCCCTTGACCAAATAGATTATAAAAGTGACAGCGGTCGAGAGTCGCCGAGAATGCATGACTAAGAGTTTCAGTCCAGACGAGAGCAAGAGTTTTTTTTTTTTTTTTTTGAAGAGTTTGAACTCTTGTTCTTGTTTGACCCAGGCTTTATTTGGGTCACAACGATCCAAAGAATGACTGTGAAGGGGACTAACTACTGTATTTTCTTGACTAAGCACCAGGGGCATTTATTTAAAACTCTGCCTTGTAGACCCGGCGTTTATTTGAACTCGAGATATGTCCCGGATTGAATGTAACTACGAAAATTACACAATTTACAATTTTTTTGCTATGGTCTTACGAAAATTACGAATTATTTTATGAAAATTGCAAAAATTCGCAAAGGTACGAGAAAAAAAACCCAAGTGTGATCTCACAGAGGTCTTGACAAAAAATGTGAATTTTACGAAATTTACTTATTTTATTTTTCGTAAAATTTGCAGTTTTCATCAAGACCAAAATTAATATAATACAGTGGAACCTCGTAATATGGACACCTACGGGCCAAAGAAAACTGGCCGTAACAACGGGGTGGCCGTATTAAAGGAGTTCTTTAAATAAGAAAATGACTGACTGAGCTTTTGTTTGTGCCAAAATTAAGTGTCTGTAATAACAAGGTGGCCGTATTAACGGGGTGGCCGTAAGGCGGGCTTCCACTGTATGATACAATATGATCTCACATGGTCTTGATGAAAACTGTGAATTTTACGAAAATTACGAATTTGACAAATATGGTAAATGGAGGATTTACAATGTACCGTATTTAAGGTCATTCCATCGAAATAGAACTTACAATAGATTTTCATTCAAATTTTGCCTATTGTTTGTTTATCTTAAGGGAACTTAAATTTTGAAATAAAAAAGGGGGTCCCGGTATTCGTTTAGGAGCAGGCGTACCTTGTTTATACCCCATAATTCCTTATAATATCAGCTTCCAGAAACGTTTTTATTAGCTAAGTTCACGTTTCCGGTGATTATTTATTATTCTGCAATAGAAATTAGAAAGAAGGTGATTACTAGACTCAAAATAAGAGAAAAAATTGATAGGTCACCGTACTCGTTTACGAGAAAATGACGATTTATCTCTCTGGCGAGCTTAGCCGTAAAGGAAAAGTCGCCATTTTCTTTATGCGCGCGCTAATTACGTGTGAAAGAAAGTAAGGATGCGCAATGCAATACTAAGGAATAACCTTAACATACAGGGAGGCAGACATCACCAAAGAGCGTATACAGAAGGTCTTAGGAGCCGGGGCTAATGTAGTGTTAGTCACTGGCGGTATTGATGACCTCTGCCTCAAGTACTTTGTGGAAGCCGGTGCTATGGGCGTTAGACGATGTAAAAAGGCCGACCTCAAGAGAATTGCAAGAGCCACTGGAGGTACGTTGATCAACATAAAGATTCTCTCAGTACTGTTCTTATATGTTGTCTCCATGGAAGGGCCCGGTGGAAAAATTATATTGTCAAACCGCACAGGACCTTCCATTCATCTTTTGAGAATTTGAAATTTAATTTTAACTTATAGAGTCCAATAAATTATTATTCAGGGGCAGATCCATTAAATTTAAAGAAACGTGGTCATAGTAGTTGTGGTGAAAGAACAACGTCATGTCAAATGCAGGCTAACGTGGGGGATGTGTGGGCATCTGCCCTCTCCAACCCGGCTCTGCCCCCTCGGCCCCACCCCTAAATCCACCTATGTTAGTGATAGCAACTGTGCCATTTAGGTCGTGTTCTATTGGGCTCAACCGTTTTAGGTTGGTTGGGTTTTTTTGTGTTCTATTGGGAAACAACCGTTTTCGGTTGGTTTGGTTGATCAACTTTTTCAACCGGCATCAAACTAGGTTGCAACCGTTTCAACCGAAAACGGTTGGAAAAGTGTTCTATTGGGAAACCTCAACCGTTTCAACCTAAACCGGTTGCGGTTGAAACGGTTGATCCCAATAGAACACGACCTTAGAAACTGTCGCAAATACAATTTGTATGAGAGGTCGGAGTACATTGAATATTGAAAGATATATTTTTATTTGAAAAACGTCAAATTGATATGGCTTTGTAGCAAGAATTGCCACCCAGCCATACAAATATCTGTATACAGTCGAAGCTCTCTGTGCGGACACTCTCGTAAGCGGACAGCTCTACTTACGGCCACCTTGACAAAACCCTGTTTGAACCCTAGCTCATACAAACTCGGTATTTACACATTCTCTTAAGCAGCCAGCTCCAGTTGCAGACACGTTTTCTGCCTCCCGAGGGTGTCCGCTTACAGGAGCTTCGACTCTTGTCATATATAAGGGAAAAGCTTTGTTTCCTAAATTGTTGGTTTATAACGTTATTCTGCAGCAACAATGGTGTTGACGCTGGCAAATCTAGAAGGCGAGGAGAGTTTTGATGCCAGCATGCTCGGCCAGGCAGATGAAGTGATGCAGGAACGTATATGCGATGATGAGTTGATTGTCATCAAGAGGTAAGATGATGACATTCTCTGCATTATTTTACTGTGGATTTCATAACTCTAATTTACCATTGGTACTGTTAACTTTTTTTCTCAAAAAGAAAGGTTAAAGTTTGTTCCAATTTAAGGACGGTCGCGCTAATTGTTTGTGTCGCATGCATACGCCACGTCATGCATCAAGTGCACGCAGAGCTTGTTTTCCAGAGGGTTGGCTTCTCTGGTAACTTTGCATGGATTTAACTCCTTTAAATGGTCGGTGACTCATGCTTTTTCTTCAGTAGACCACTTTCTTCGCCAATTTTCTGCAGATAATTTTTGAAAAAAACGAGAAAAAAGATCATTGTTGGAAGTTTAAATTTTTTCCATTTTTTACCCATGCGCCATCAAATCCTGCCAAAATTTTGGATGTCAGGGTTTGCAAAATAATGCCATCCAACTTGTGTAACTTCATTAATTTTTTTATTTTCAGACCAAAAGCTCGTTCAGCTTCTTCCATAATCCTCAGAGGTGCAAATGACTTCATGTTGGACGAAATGGAGCGTTCCATGCATGATGCTATCTGTGTTGTAAAGCGAGTGCTGGAGTCCAAAACTGTTGTTCCTGGGGGTGGGGCTGTGGAGGCTGCTTTGTCGATTTATTTGGAGAACTTTGCTACCTCACTTGTAAGTAGTTTGATTCTTTGGAAAGAAATGATGGTGAAATTAATTTTTAAGCTTTTTTTTTTTTTTTAAGCTTGGTAGAAAAAATATGAGAAAGATGTTTTATCAGTCAGTGACACAAGCTACTCGGAAAACAATTTCCGAGTTCTCCCAACAGGAGTTGAACCTAATAATGACCTTCTGCACACCGGTCGGATGCTCTACCACTGAGCTACAGGAGAACCTACAATACTGGTCAAAAGTTTTGGGACACTTCACATTTTTGCCGTCAAATGGTCTTTGTCTCCACCTCCCCCCTGCCCCCCAAAACAATGTCAACATTGTTTGGAGGGGGAGGGGAGGGGGAAAATGTAATAAAGAATTAAAAATTTAAAAATATTTGTCTCTGCTCTGGGTGGTATTTTAAGCGTCCCAAAAACATTTGGCCAGTATTGTAGTCATATGGCCTAAGCTCACTTGAGTCTCCTGTAGCTCAGTGGAAGAGCATTTGTCCAGTGTGCGACTCCTGTTGGGAGAACTCGGAAATTTTTTTCAGAGTACCTTGTGTCACTGACTGATAAACATCTTCCACGTATGGTTTAATTCTTCTTTTCTTCTTTTTATTCTCTAACAAATTTATATCTTTATTACCAGGGATCTAGAGAACAGTTGGCCATAGCTGAATTTGCCAATTCACTCCTTGTGATCCCCAAAACTCTGGCAGTAAACGCAGCTCAAGATTCTGCTGACCTCGTGGCTAAACTCCGCGCCTATCATAACACATCGCAAATCAACACCGAGAGGTCCTCTCTCAAGTGGTATGTAATTCCTGCATTCAATGAAATTGCTACACACACCATAGTAACTATTTCATGTGGAGTCATTGTCATTGTGGATGAAACCCTGGTGTGTGTGACCATTCAAATGAAAGCTATTGAGCAGTAAGGCGGTTCTAACTTGCTGTACAAGGTGGTTCTAACGTTTAAGTCTATGGATGAAACCCTAGTGTGTGACCATTCAAATGAAAGCTATTGAGCAGTACTTTCACATGGTACTGTTTATTATGCTGTACAAGGTGGTTCTAACTTTTAGGTCTGTGGATGAAACCCTAGTGTGTGACCATTCAAATGAAAGCTATTGAGCAGTACTTTCATGTGGTACTGTTATATGTATGTTTGTATTGTTTTTCATTTTTGACATGTTAGTACATGGTGTAATGTGTTACTACAATATGTGGTTTTACGTTCAATGTGGGTTTAAAATGTTTTGTTTTTTGTATTTTCCAGGATCGGTTTGGATCTGATCGAAGGCAAAGTGCGTGACAACAAGAAGGCCGGTGTTCTAGAACCATGCATCAGTAAAATCAAGTGTCTAAAATTCGCCACAGAAGCAGCGATAACAATCCTTCGTATCGACGACATGATCAAGCTGAGACCTGAGAAAAAAGAGGAAAGCGCTTACGGGCAAGCAATGCAGCGTGGAGAACTGTAGACAAAATGAACTTTGCAAGACGAGGACTTTTATTTGCGATTATTACATATGACAGGCCGTGAGAGAGTGAGGAGAGTCTCTTCAGTCCTCTGCCGCCGTTCTGTGGCCGAGTCATGGAGTAAATCGAACGTTGTTAGGAGTCTTTCGCTGTTTGGGTCTACTTCTTGTTTTATCATGTTCACGGACAGTGAAGCGTGCTGTTGCTACTCAACAAATGGTTTGATACATTTTTGACATCTTTTTGTTGGGTTTCTAAACTTCTCAGCCAATCACAAGCGCCCACTTGTGTGATTTATTGTCACGTGACTTGTTTGGCCAAGCAATTGTGAAAGCCAACATAAAGATGTCAAATGTCAATCAAAAACTCCATCGAGTGACGTCAGCACGGCGCGTATTACTATAGCGGATATGCAGTGTGACCCCAGACTCCCTTAGTGTGCTAACTTGTAACCAGTGAGCGAACAAAAGACTTGTAATATGAAATAAAATAATATTTGCAACGGTCAAGTAACGTGACACGTGCCTTCTTATTCATGTATACTTGTAAAAGTCGAACAATCTCATTTTGGCGCGAACTACATCTTAATCCTTTTCTAAACGTATTCCAATACCAAGAACACCTATGACTGAGGAGCCTCTCTTTCCCTCACTTGTCGCTCGATGGACTAAAGGAAATTAAGATGGTCTGCTCGTAGGCTAAAACGAACACACTTCAAACTGAATTTTTGCTTCCTTCCCGAGCCTCTCTTCCCGTTTTCAAATACCTTATTCTCACTAATTTTCGCGCTTACTTAATTTCGCGAAAATGACAGAGCCATATTTCGTGAGTATTAATTTCGCGATTTCACGGGAAAAATGGATTCGAAGTGTAGCGTTCAATTGAGGAGTTAAGGAAAATCAGTACTGTGAATGACAATTTTGACGACTGCACCAGAGACATTTTGCAGGAATTGCAAAAAAACAACGAATCAGAGGAGGAATGTGGAGATGCATAAATCACGGACAGAATTGTGACAATTTTTACCTTGGTATTTTACAAAATTACAGTGTCAATTTCTTTGTGTACTGATGGGGTATTAAATTTCGCGTTTTAATTTTCGCGCTACCTTTTTTTCGCGAGTATTTAATTTCGCGAATTTTTTTCAATCGCGAAAATTAGTAAGATTAAGGTACACGAGGATTAACCAAACAGCTTTTAATTTAGGAACGGTACATGCGTTTCAAGATGGAAAATAGCAGGCGCGTCGTATAAAAGTTTCATAACTACCAGCAGCTCGGTGTTACTAAACCATTCTCGTCCCCAGAGGCCGCGACCCTTTTGGTTCAAATCTGATTGGCTGCATTCTCGTCCCCAGAGCTACGCGGTTTTTCTTTATGTTCGTTTCGCCGACCACGTGACCAAAAGAAACGGAGGATCTTGGAACGAGAATGGATTGGCCTGTAAAACAAAGAAAAGATGAGAAGAAATACTGAAATCTGCACAAGCTTAGAAAATTATAATGGGTCTGGCAAACTGTTAAATTAGCCGTGGGAAACCACCAAATGTTGTATTTTAATACCAAAGTGCTTATTCGCTTTCGTGAAGAAATACCGTATTTTAGCGTCTCGCCCAATCCCACTCGTGATCGTTACGCTCTGCAGTTCCAGATCCTTCTCGGACCTCCGCGTTTCGCCCAACCTCGCACTAGATACGAACGGTTTTGCAGTGTCTACGTCACAGCCCTTTCTTAATGTATTTTAAACTATGTAACAACTGTTTCCGGATGGAAAAACTGAAGGTTTTTTTTTTCTTGAATATTGCTAATATATATTGTTATAGGACTGACGGCCAAGTTTGAACTTTAATCAGGTACAAGAGAACTTTTAATTTTATCTTTGCTCTTGTAAGGTGTTATTAAGCAAATACTGTCTGTATTGACGAACCTCTAAAAGGACTAAAAGCCGTGGAGTAATGAAGTTAAAACCAATAAACTTTGCGGATAAACAATAAATACACCCGAGCAAATAAAGTGCGCAATTAAAATCGATGTACTGTGACCGAGAACGGATACTCGCTAAAACTGATAAATTTTCCAACGGGTTTCATCCTACGAGTTATCGTTGTCGCTGTGTGGACTGTTCAAAGAGGTATCTAGCAGCCCTGCAACAGTGTAACGAAAGCCTTTGCAGTGACTACAGGCGTGTCTGATCTTCTAAACGGATATTTACTGACTTTCAGTGCGCAGGCGAGCGATCTGTTGGACCGAGGAAGTCAAGCTTGCAGGCCCGGCTTGTTATTGTAGGTAGTCCGTTGTATTCGACTGTAGTCGACTGTAGTCGAAGCTCCGGTAAGTGGACACCCTCGGGAAGCAGAAAAAGTGTCCACAACTGGAGCTGGCCACTTACGCGAATGTGTAACTGACAGAGTTTGTATGAGCTAGAATTCAAACGGGGTCAAAGGCGGCCGTAAGTAGAGCTGTCCGCTTACGACAGTGTCCACTCAGAGAGCTTCAATCGTGTACTCCTCTTGTCGTTGTTAAATTCGTCTTTTCTAAGCAGTCACACACCGTAAGAACTTACAAAAGGATCTTAGTTCTCAATTTTTTCTTTTATTATTTGTTTTTAGATTAAACTTCACAGTTTACACTTGGCTAACAGCAGATACGGCTAACCTCCTGAACCTCACTCGGTAGCCGGTGACATAAGTTAGGTAGGTACGTACCCATACTGAGAAATCTAGTTTAGAAAATTATTTTTATGCTCACACAAATATGCAAATCAAACTGTGTCCATTATTCAAAAGACGTATACAATAGCTACTATACAAGCGCGCAATTCATATAATTGGATAAAATATGGCGAAAGGAAATGACTTTTTTGGATATACGGCAGCTGAGCTAACTGAAAAGTGGGTTCAAGGATATTGCTTTGGCCAATGTCAACACAACCACAGGTGACCAAAGCGTACTATAAGAGTTTGGATTTTTATAAGAGTTTGTATGGATTTGAAATTTAATTGAAAATATCTTCTTTTTCCTTTGAAAAGCTTCAATAAAGTTTGAAACCTTACCTGGTGTCCTTTTTTTGTCTCCCTGGTGCTTCTTTAAGCCATTTGAGCGATTTTCGTTTCAACGGTCTGTATTCCCTCTATTAGTATGATACAGACCGTTGAAACGAAAATCGCTCAAATGGCTTAAAGAAGCACCAGGGAGACAAAAAAAGGACACCAGGTAAGGTTTCAAACTTTATTGAAGCTTTTCAAAGGAAAAAGAAGATATTTTCAATTAAATTTCAAATCCATACAAACTCTTATAAAAATCCAAACTCTTATAGTACGCTTTGGTCACCTGTGACACAACTGGTGCTATTTCGTCATATGATTCATTTTGAATCTAAACAGAAATGCGAATTACAATTGTTCGGAATATCAGAGGAATTTTACCAAAAGATACTGTTTGTTTAACAAATAAAGAAGCCAAAACCATGTATTATACTGTCATAAAACACGACGGGAATTTGAGAACACGAGAGAAATTTAGAAAACACGAGCCGCAGGCGAGTGTTTTCTATATTTCTCAAGTGTTCTCAAATTCCCGGAATGTTTTATGACAGTATAATACATGGTTTTGGCTTCTTTATGTGCTTTAAAATATAGATTTACGTGCGCGAAACGATAAAACACGCTTTTCTATGATTTATACTCTGATAAAACATGGTTTTTAACCAATCAGAGCGCGCGCATCTTTCATCTTTCATCTTTTAATCAGTTATAGAGAGCTGAACATTATTAATTTTGAAAAGGTGAAGTTACATATACGAAGTGAATTGTACTTGGAATGTAAACGTCGGTGAAAGATTAAAAAGAAAATAAAGACATATTTGCAGTTGATTACGTATAGCATTCTGAGCTAGTCCTCTCTCAGCTCTATTATAGTGCGACTACACCAACCAAGGCCACCTAAGCAAATTCTTTGCAAATCACAAATTTATTTGCACATTATTTCTTCGGGCCGGGTGGCCTCCGTTTCTTTTAGTCACTTGGTCGGCGAAAAACTACGTCACAACATTAAAAAACGCGTGGCTCTGGGGACGAGAATGGGGGGATTGGGTGGCCTGGTCAGAGCAGTCGCACTGTAAAGACTGTAAAGGCCTGGGACGTGGGGGCGTACAAATGAGAAGAGGCGTTTACCCGGGGGCGTTTATAGTAAATACGACGAAATACGACTAATACAGCATTAATTAGCTTGTTCCAGGCTGCTGTGAGGAAAACGAGTGAACAGCCAAATTAATGCTTTGCATAAAGTTTCTTTCTATTCCAAGTTTGCCCTCGTTTTTTCCTCCGTAAAGGCTTTGCGCTGACCGGAGTCAATCTGTTGTGTGAAACCCTAGTTTGTGACAATTCAAATGAAAGCTATTGAGCAGTACTTTCAAATGGTACTGTTTATTATGCTGTACAAGGTGGTTCTAACTTTTCAGTCTGCGGATGAAACCCTAGTGTGTGACCATTCAAATGAAAGCTATTGAGCAGTACTTTCATGTGGTACTGTTTATTATGCTGTACAAGGTGGTTCTAACTTTTCAGTCTGCGGATGAAACCCTAGTGTGTGACCATTCAAATGAAAGCTATTGAGCAGTACTTTCACGTGGTACTGTTTATTATGCTGTACAAGGTGGTTCTAACTTTTAAGTCTGTGGTTGAAACCCTAGTTTGTGACAATTCAAATGAAAGCTACTGAGCAGTACTTTCATGTGGTACTGCTTATTATGCTGTACAAGGTGGTTCTAACTTTTCAGTCTGCGGATGAAACCCTAGTGTGTGACCATTCAAATGAAAGCTATTGAGCAGTACTTTCATGTGGTACTGGTTATTTTTTGGTTATTTTTTGTTCTGGGCTGCACTCCAACAGGGGAGTAGCGATACTACACTAAATAACTCCTAACATAAACTGAATCAATTGTTATTCTAACTTCATAGGTGGCTAACATGGAATGGTCGCAGCCCAACCTCTCTACAAGCAATCACTCTGCTCTTCCCAACAACACAGAGACGAGTCGAGATTATGTGTTCACTCCAGCAAGTTCCAGCACCAAACTCGTCATATTCTTATTATTGGCGACTGTTGGGGCTGTAGGAATCGTGGGCGAGAGTCTTATCTATTACTTCATTTCATCAAAAAGTAAAAGCGTTTCATACTTGCAGACAACGCCTTTTGTAAGAAATTTTAACTTTTACGTGAAGAGTTTAGTTCTTTCAGATATGTTTTCTAATATGGTTTCACTTCCTTTGGTTTATGTTCAACTAATGTTTGATCTATTCCAACATGGCTGGGCTTGCAAGATAGTTCGATATCTTAACATATTGTTTCCATCCATTACAATGAATAATTTAATTGTAATAAGTACAGAGAAGTATTTTTCAACTCGAGCTGTTCCTCGTTCGTTCAGTGTATCGACTGTTCGTAGATTAGTGTTTGGAGCATGGCTTGCAGGGTTTATTTTCGTGATAGCTCCGGCTGCTGTATTCAACGGTATTCGTTACGACCTTGACGATACACATTATACAGTGGTCTGTAAAATTGACAACAGTTATATACCGTACAGGGTAATATTTGTAAGCTATGCAGTTCTACAACACATGATGCCTAGCCTTATTTTGAGTTATATTAACATTTCGCTGATAAAAACCGTGTGGACTCGAAAACGGAAACGAGTAATGAACATTCAAATGAACAACGTCATTAAGGCGAAGCTCAGGCGGGCTAAACTCCGAGGAACATATCTTCTTATTGTGATAACATTTGCTTTTATCATTCCATATTCCTCGTCGCTTTATTACGCAACCTATGTAATGTTGGCTAAACCATCTCTTGATTTTCAATCGGATTATAGAACAAGATGTCTTAGTATCGTATTGTTCTTTTCAAATAGCGCCTTAAACTTCATCATATACCTTGTACAGATGAGCGATTTCCGATCATTTGTAAGGAAAATATTTTGCAGTAAAGTCAGGTAGAGAGGTTTTCAATTGAGTGTCGAAAGTAATCCTGAATTTCTTTGGTTTTGTTTTATAACACTCTGTGATTGGTTTAAAAAATTCGCACCACCTTCTCAACCAATCAGATGCAAAACCAAAAACAATCGTGACTTGGTCGCACGCGTTTTCCCGCGCTTGGCGCAGGTTACGTGTATTTGCTTCGAGTTCTAATTGGTTCGTTTTGTTGTTAAGTTTGTTGTGATTGGCCATTGTAATTGTAAACCACTCGTGACTTGGTCGCACGCGTTTTCCCGCGCTTGGCGCAGGTTACGTGTATTTGCTTCGAGTTCTCATTGGTTCGTTTTGTTGTTTAAAGTGCCTATAACCTTTTTTTTTATTTCTCATCTGAATCTAAACATCACCCAAGGAAATTCTGCGAAAAATTTTCCCATTTTCAGAAAACGCGAATTGTTTATGAATGTTATAAAACTTTCAAATTTGCCGCCATTTTGGATCACCATTTGCTTTAGTCTCCCCTGGGTCCTTCTCGGTTCACAAAGGATCTGTGACGTAGATTAAGGAACACGTGACATCAGACAAAGGAACTGTGACGTAGATTAAGGAACACGTGGCTTCAAAACAAAGGAATTGTGACGTACATTCAGGAAAATGTGAGCCCGTCGGCCTTCTTACTGCGGGACGGGTATACCAAACAAAAATAGGATTTTGAAGATTTGAAACATTCATAAAAAATTCGCGTTTTCTGCAAATCGCAAAATGTTTTCGCAGAAATTCCTTGGGTAATGTTTAGATTCAGATGAGAAAAAAAAAAAAAAAAGGTTATGGGCACTTTAAGTTTGTTGTGATTGGCCATTGTAATTACATTGGTTTTACGACACTCAATTGTAAACCGCTCTAATGCAACAAATTGAAACCTAACAAAGGACAGTCGGGGAACTAGTGCTGTTTATGGCAAATCTTCGTTGAGGCACTCGGAAGAGTTTCCGATTCGTATTATCCAATCAAAAACTAGCGCGAGCACTCACGAGTTCTCCGAAAACAGTCGTGCCAGCAGAACGTAATAAGGATACGTCATGTTGCTTAGCAACTTCGGGACGAAAACCGCGGGCTCAGTCACGGCATGTCGCCGGCAACTAGTACTTATTCTCCCGACTGAGGAAGTTAAGACCAAACGCGTTGTCAACAATAATTTACCCATTACAAAATTGATTCCTTAGAGAAAAATTGAAAGTGCTTTTAGGTTTCACCTGGGTATATTTCCGATTTTGAAAGATTTATAATGATTATTAGACAAATATGTAAATTATTTTAATAACAACACGATAGGAAAATCGCTTCTAAAGCAAAGGCGTTTCTTTGTATTTAATAAAAGTTTTAAACAAAACAACACTGAGAGAAGGTTACAGTGAAGATGACGCTACTGTTGTTACTCGACAAAGTTTTTGATTAATTTTTGACATCTTTTTGACAACTTTTTGAAGACTTTCGGATGGGTTCTGTTTGACTTGACCAATCAAAATCCAAGGTGTTGGAAGCGGAGTCGTGAAATTTGAATGGTTTTAGTTTCTAGTGAAGTTCAAATGTGGCGCCACAAAACGGAACCCAAGTTGTCAAAAAGATGTCAAACATTAATAATAAAAAAAATCGGCAAAGAAAAGTAGGAGCGCTCCTACTTTTCTTTGCCGATTGATTTCGCTTGCCCCCACTAACTGCCCCTGGGTCTCCAAGGACGCTTTGAGAAGTGATTGATTGAGAAATTATAGGCCCTTTGCATAGCATGGTCACGTGGTACACAATCTGCTGTTCTGTTCCGGCTGCTGCCAAGTTTTATATGCAATGGCCGGTTTCGAGCTCCAAAACAAATTTTAAGCCAAGCTAATCTCGCACCCAGATCCCACTCAGTGCTGGCCGTTAAAAAGTGGCCATGGGAGATCTGGGTACGAGATTAAAGCAAGGCTTGCTGGAAGTTGGTTTTATTTTTGTCCTGTTTGAATTTGTAACTGAAGCATTGATTTTTTCATACAAAATGAATGTAAACTGCCCTGCATGTAGGTGTTGCTGAATCAGGGCAGATTTAATCCACATACAAAAATTAGCAACTGGCCCTTTGCACAACCAAGAGTGAGACTTTTCACAATCTGATCCTATAGAAAGGCATTCTCGTTCCCAGATCCTCTGTTTCTTTTGGTCACATGGTTGGCAAAACGGACGCTCTGGTCTCAGCCGTTACCGGATGTCCTAAAATTCTGGACATCCATTCATTAATTCGTGTTGCGCATTCATTTTTTATCAGCCAATGAAAAAATTTGATTTTTTCTTTGCGACCAGGGCTACTTGTTTCCGGCGCAAAGAAAAAAACAAGGAGCTCTGGGAATGAGGATGATAGAAAGGCTGTGAACAGTCCGAAAGGAAACTGTTGTTATCTGGCACTGCCGCCCATACAAGGTGGTGACTTAGGAACGGACTTAGTGCTACTTTCCCACTGTTCTGGCGTCTTGGCCTGAAATTTTAATCAAAAATTAAAAGCTCTGAGTACATATTGAAATAATATTGTAAAATTGCACATTTTGTAAAATTATATTGTAAATTATTGTCATTAGTGCCTCTCTCCACCCAGGAACTAGCAACCTGACAAAATTGGTGGGAACGGGGTGTAACCTGCGATGGACTAGTATCCCTTGGGGGGAGGGGGTGTAACCTGCGATTGACTAGCATCCCATCTTAGGAGAGCTGCAATACTCCTAGTCAGCATCATGCTACAGAAACTGGAGCTATGGTTTGATGACGTTTAACCACAAGCACCAGACATATTAAACATCATTACCTGTATTGACAAAGCATGTACACCAGTTGTTAACTCTTCCTTTAGGATTTCATTGACCATTCTGTGTCTCTGTTGAATTATAAATTAAATGTGTTTTGAAATTTGAGAAGTACTTAAATTGCAGTTGTTGAATAAATTCTCTCCCTCTCTCATTCTGTGTTTCCTATTACTTTCCCTGGGCTTACTTTTTTTTTTTGGGGGGGGGGGGGGGGGGTAAGGGGAGTCAGATCAGGGGGACAGGAACCTGGGAGTAAAGGGGGCGGAAGTTTATGGGAGGCGGGAAAGAGAGGGCTTGAAGCGGGATTCTCAAGGTGTGGTGGGAACCACAATGGATAGGGTGGGAGCCAGGGGTACAAGGTATGGGAAGCGGGAAGTGCAGACCCTCTGCTTTTGGGACTGAAAATATTTTTAGGGACTTAAGACTTGGCCGTCAAATGCATAAAGTGCCAGGGTAGACTTAATCTGTAATGCACTGCGCTGGAAACCGTCCATATGATATTATAGTATATAATAATAAATGATTATTTTACTCCACCTGAATCAAGGGTTTATCGTCAAAGTTTGAAGATACAACCACCACCTTAAAATGAGTTTCTGAACCTACAAAAATTCATAAGAACATAAATAATTAACCATTGCTGGTCATGCATAAATTAACAATTGACTGACCTTGCATAAATTAATGCATTGACTTATCCTGCATAAATTAATACATGGACTGGTCCTGCGAGAAACAGTTAATTTTGTCTATAATTAAGTAAATGGTTTGAGCCCAGGAGCATTGTCTAGTGTGATTGCCTTACCTTTTGGAACATTATGCATGTAGCTTTCATTCATCACATCTAAATACACAGGCTAAACAATAAAAAAAGATTGTTTTGTCACAAACCTTACAGCAAAAAAAATTATTATTTTTTTAAGAGTTTTTAAAAAAGAAAATTATTGTTACCTTAAATTCCTTTGTTAGCTTTTGAGTGATAGCCTCTTGTACTGACATCATTGCCTGATAAAAAAAAGAGAAAATTGGAAAACAGTGTGAACTTCCTCAATTTACAGCTGTTTCGAGAAAGGTTGTCGGAAAAAAGCGCATGTGACAATCCCGAAAGGTATTGTGGATAGTTTTAAGTTCACGGTTCCTTAACTTCAGCATTTCAGGGAATCTGAGAAAATGGCATGACACGCCATATGGACGTATGTTTGCGAGTGCTAAAAGAAAGCAACAATAGTCGGTTCGACAGCTACAGTGTCAGGAACGTACCTTGCTGATCATATCCCAGACTACCTTTCGGATTGTCGCGTGCGCTTTTTCCCGACAACCTTTCTCAAAACAGCTGTATACAGTCTCTGTGAAAACCGAGATGCCAATGGAAGGAAGGGATTTCAGTTTAAACCTAATTTTGTTACCTGAGAAGCAGTTGATAAAAGTTTTGTTTCTCTTGGCCTCTGCACAATGGCTGGTAATATTCTTGTTAGGCAGCCTGAAAATAGCAAGCGCAGTTTAAGTCAGTTGTCACTGATGAAGGTTTCAATCAGATGAACATTTTAACCTTGACTCCTACTAGTCTAGTCTCAATAAATATGCAGCCATGATTTGGCTTGTCACGCAATGCTCTCAGCGTTGAGTCACACAATGCTCTTGGCATTACATGACAAGCCAAATGCATACAATGTCTGAATTGCATAACCAACAAACAAAGCAGGCTCATGTCTGGAACCTCATGCGCGAGAACAATCAAACGTGTGACATAAGGCAGCGATGAGGAGATTGGGACTGGAGCTTGTCTCCTCGCAAACTCATTGTCATGGCTTTAAATAAGTTGCTGCTTGTGCACAAGGCCCCAAATGAGAGCCTGCTTGCAGGTTAGAATTGCATTGTCATTGTGTGTCCACCTGAATTGTTGCGCATGAATGTTGCACATCAGTTGTAGAATTACTTTCTACTTCTGCAAAATTGCGCACAATAATTCCATCATATATACTGTACATCCACTATCTACAAAATTGTGCGCAATGATAACACAAGCTTGTGTGCATCATAGATTGATTATTTAATAAACGAGTCTGAAAATACAAAAAGTATTGCTGTTGTCAGACAGCAATCATTTTCGTATAATTTTACGAAAGTGCTTAAAAGCAAACCTTTAGTCATTGAGCATGAAAATGTCAGATAATTCTACTATAAGCTTATGCTTCAGAGAGCAATGGTTTCAATTTATGAAAATTGCATTGAATATTTTGTTGGGTCCCTAGCGAAAGCTCTTGGAATGAATTCCAGAACGTGGCCTACAAATGTTTACAGATTGAAGTTATTAAAAGAATTAGCTTGCTACAAAAGGCTACAGTTTGCTACCCTGGGTGCCAGAGGTACAGTTTGCTGCAGTTTAGAAATCAATGAAAATGTTTATCTGCCCCATGGCGCTCATGACCACTCTCTCGCGCGATCGATCGTTCAGAAGAAGTGTTGCAATTCAAGGTAAGTGCTGCAGCTAAAGTTTCCATGAATGTGACAACAATTACCTCTTAACATGAAGAAATCCTTGAACAGCTGATATATCTGTTTTTTGTGTCGCGCTTTTGAAGATCGCAGTCGCATCTTATGATCAGCGGTCTGGTTGCAATGCATTATGGGAGGTTAAGGCTGCACAGGACACCCAGGCGACAACAGAAATATTCAGTGTGGACAAGGCTGGCAGCACAGAGCTGCAAAAATATATTCAGCATTTATTTATATGCAACTAATATGGTGGAACTTATACTAGATTTTAGACAGGTTGTTCAATTTTTTTTTTTGATTTTTTTAAGAGGAAGAAGAATATTTATTATTATTGAGGGAAATTGTTTGTTTTACAATTCAAAAATTATGGCTCCATGCAAACAAAAGAACAAGAACACATGTGAGATAAATTTGACTTTTATTTATCTTAAATTAATATGAGAGCCTCTCTGTGTCTGAACCAACAATCTTGGCATTGGACCAGTGAGTTCCATTAAAATAAATTTTGTTTTGTCCCCAAGTGAAACCCTTAAACATTTCACTTGGGTTCACCCACGCAGTACATGCCGTTTCCTTTGCACTGGGTGACAAAATCATATATCCTTCAGTGGTATTTGGGATCACAAAGACTTTGACGAGACCCATGCTGTGCAGTGATGCTGTTATATCTGGGGATTCACAGATGAAATAGTCAAACAATGGGTCAGTATGTCCACCTTTGATATGGGTCCAAAGAGCTATTTTATCTGAAAGACACTGCAATACTTCAATACCTTCTGCCATCTTATGCGTCACTTTGAAATGCGGTGTCAGTTTGCAAGTTTCTGTGGGTAAGAAAGTAAACGCAGCATTTGGAAAATTATTTGGACACAAGTACTTTGCGTTGTGTAAATCTGCAGCCTCGTTAAAGTTCATCCCACAGACATTCATGCTGCCTGTGTTAGTACCCAGTTCACAAACTGCCCACATCGCACTTATTTGTTTCACATTCCATGTCCAACCGGATGCATATCCTACTAAGGATGCCATGTCAGTCGCTGGACCAGCCATTGTGATGTCAATTGATGAACAAGCAAACAACAGTGCACGAAGCTGTTCTAAACTTAACCAGGTTGAACCAGTGGAACTCGACTCAAAATCAGAGACACCTGTTAGTTGGTTGATAAACTGACGTGCTAGTTTCCTCCGCTGCTCAAAGTTCTGAGTCTTGTTGGATTCATTACAGCGTTCATCAGATAATTGGTCGTACTCATCTGATGTGACCCAGTGCTTCTTGACATTGTTATAGAAACGCCACTCATCTGCGTGGTGCGAATAAGACAATGGTATCTGATAAGCGATATGTCCTTTCACCAGGACAAAGTCTGAATATCCAGCAGTGCGTAAGATGCAGTCCAGGTCAAACATGTTCTTCTTTAGCACCAAGGTAGAGTCGTCATTCCTCTCTCGGTAATTACGCATGATAGCTTTGTCTGCAGGGAGTGGGCCAGTGTGTTCACAGGGGTCCCACGTCAACCATGATTTTGTTGATTCATCAAAGAATCTGCTGTTTGTATTCTTATGGGCTAAACCAAGGTTAACACAGCATCCACCACAGACAATGTAGAGTGGGCACAGAGGAAGTCCCAATCTACGCAACACCCATCTACCCACCACTGCAAGCCAGCTATTGGTCACTTTGGATTGGTACGCTCGTAACAATACTGCTGCGTAGTTGTCAGGGTCGGGCATGTCAATGAAAATGACATGAATCCTCAATGCCAACACAAATGTTTTGATGATGGTTACCATGGCAATAATTACCAGAGTTATCAACACAATGATCCAGATTGTCGTCAACTCATGTTCCAGAATTAGTCGCCGGGCAGTGCACAGTAAAGAAGCTCCAATTACACCACTAACCAAGGAGATTGTACACAGTTTCAGTCTAGAGCAAACCATCGTGTTGAAGAAATTATACCTGAATACAGGACTGGGTGTTTATAAGCTTCTATATATGACATATATGATCCAGTCCTAACTTGCTACTTGAATAAATAAGATAACAAATCAAACGAGTGTTACAAATAAAAGATAAAACAAGTATTGAACATTATTTTGGAAAACAGGAGTCCAAAATACAGCAGCTGCAGAGCTTCTGTGGTGTTTAGCTTCAAAATCAGATCGCGGTCGCATTTTCTGTACAGCGGTATCTACAACACTCCCAGAATGCATTGCATGAAATGCAAAACAAAAATGGCGGCGGAGTGATTTATAATAACTTTTCCCAAGAGTATTGCAAGAAAAAACGGCAGAAAATAATGGAAAACCCCTATTTATAATACAGTACGAAAGAAGACTTTTAGTTGTTCTTGAGATATCTACCTCAAATGCTCAAGTTTCTGTGGAGGAAAAATAAACAGCAATCTGCTGAACATGAGTCCGATGACGAGGAATCCACAGATCAACAGCAACAGCCCGTGAACCATCTGGAAGAAGTGTTAAAGCCTTTGTTTGAAACAATCAAACCAACGGCCCCTGAGGAATACGTTGGTAGGTACAGTGTTAATGCATTTTAAGCATAATTAGTGGCCAGCCTATTATAAAAGTGAGCGCGATGAAACATCCACCAGCTTAGCGCGCTACTTGTCTCTCTCACAACGTAACATGAGCATTTTTCGGCGAATTTCATTTTTATCAAAGAGAGATTCCATTCAGCCAACAAATGCTACACCTCCGCCTCCAACTGTGAGTCCGATTGACGAAGAAACGCTTGATAAGTTTGATAGAAATGCCAATAAACTGGTGACGACATCTTGCTTGGGAAGTGAGATTGGGAAAGGTAGACCATTACTATGTAACATAGCACTTTGCACTACTGATATAATAAAAATATTCAACTGTAAATTTTTCTTTAGTTTGACTCGACAATGAGATGCTGAGGATCATTCCAAACTTTCATATACAGTCAAAGCTCTCTGAGCGGACACTGTCGTAAGCTGACAGCTCTACTTACGGCCACCTTGACAAAACCCCATTTGAACTCTAGCTCATACAAACTCTGTATTTACTCATTCCCTTTTCTGCTTCCCGAGGGTGTCCTCTTACGTGAGCTTTGACTGTATTATTTATTATAAGCTTATGTTTACAAACATAATCATTAATTTCTTTATTTTCGGTATTCAATTACAGTTTGACAGCCAATTTTTGGTTGCATAGGAAATTATTTGCAGTTACATGCATTTGTCTGGAAGACCAAGTCAAAATCTGCAGGAAATTTACAGAAAAAAATGAAACCGGTCAATTAATTCACTGACTTGTTTTGTAGTTCCCGTAGCAGAAGTGGAACGACTATGGTCCAGATTTCAGCAGCTTGGTCCTAATGATCAACAAACACTGTCAAATGATGCAATTCAGCATCCTACTTTCACGACAGATCCTTTTGTGAAACAGGTTATTCAATTCAATTTACTTCTGCAAATCACAGGTTACATGAAATATATAGTGATGTTGTTTTATCATGCATGATGACCATGATGGTATTACTGTAGGTCCACACTGATGCAAATATCCTATGGAAAACAATACCACAAGTAGGGCTGGATGGGTTGATGTGAGCCGGTCCAGAAAAAAGCCATCCAGCCCACACATGCATCATCAATCATTAAATTTTAGCACACACAAATTCAGAACATCCACCAAAATATTTTCACAACTTTCCAACAAAATCAAGCTCTTAATCAAACCGTTAATTAATATGTATTTTCTGTATGACAAGTTACATTGTAGCTGTCCCATGTTTTCCTTTGTGACTATAATAATAAAACACAAATTGAAGCATTAAAGTTGTGAAAGATTGTAAAAATCAGTGTTCATAATGTTTTGCTTATTTATTGATAAATTTGAATTAGATTTGGAGGACTTTCCGAGAGATGACAACGGGAATGTGACTTTCCATTCATTTGTGGGTGTGTTGATGTGGTGGAAAACTGCACCATTGGACAAAAAGCTGGCAGGTATTATCCAGATTTTGTGACCTCTCACTGAATGAACGTGCTCGCATTCCAATAATTATTTATCTGTATATTACTTCAGGTATTTTTAAGCTGCTCAACAAATCACAGCCTTTGGATGTTCCTGCCTTACAACAAGTCATTATGAAGCTGGATAGTAGTGTTGATGAAGTAGGTACTACATGTTATGTAACTAAGATAGAATGCCTGGGCCACTGATTCACAAAGCCGTCCTAAACAAAGATGTGTCCTAAGTACAAGTATATTGTCTCTTAAAGGGACACTGTCCCGGCGTATTTGCTCAAAACTGTTATAAATGCATGAAATGGTCCCTAAATCTATGGAATAAGAACTTAATAAACTCTAACTAAATGATAAAAAGCAATTTCTTCAAGAAATTCCATACTGCAACAAAATGTTTGCAAAATTTCAAAGATTTCCGATCCAAATTTGAAACTTTGAAAAACTGACATCCTAACATTTTTTCAAAATCCATATTGCAATCCATTTCCATCCTCGCTGTCGTTTGTCATCCTCACTTCCTAATGGGTTCCTGTCATTTGTCGAGTGCTATTCTACAGAATTAAACCATTATTGTTCAACTTCCTATAATCTAGATATGTTTCTGAGCTTCCCAAAATCATGCTAAAATCAGGACAGTGTCCCTTTAATTTAGGAGGGCTTTGTGAATCTGGTGCCTGTTTTCATTATTGCCTGAAATGAATACAGTCAAATATGATAGCAATCAATGCTAAAATAGATTGATGCTATTCTACTACTACTTTTAACTTAGTTTATGTTGGATGTCTTCTTATGGGAGAGGTTCACTTATGGAAGAGGTCCGCTAATGGTAGAGGTCCGTTAATGGAAGAGATCCACTGATGGGAGAGATCCGCTAAAGGTAGAGCTCCACCATTGGAAGAGGTCTGCTAATGGGAAAGGTTTGCTAATAGGAGAGGTCCGCTAATGTTATTTTGATTCTTACAGGAATCTGCCAAGTCCAAAGCAGAGTTGTTGGTTCAAACACTGGATGACAAAGACCAAGGTTAGCTGTTGTGCAAAAGCAAAATGAGAATAAAGTGGTCAATGATATAGAGAGCAAACCACAGCATAGAACTTTGTGCACAAGACTCTTTTTTTTAAATTAGCCAGCAGAGCTTGATATAGTGATACATCACGTCCTCGCTGCCGACCCCACAGAGGGAGGGAGGTGGGGGACTCAAGGTAAAAGTATTGGTTGACATTTAGTTGCGAGTTAAAAATTTTTGGTATCTTTTTTTGGGGGGGGGAGGGTATTCTTTTGCACCTCTCTGACACTTTCTTTGGGTACTGCTCCCCCCCCCCCCCCCCCACACACACCTCTGGGCCCCAGACCTCTGATAACACTAAGCTAACTCCTACCTGTCCAGTCTCTCACTTTCAATGCTTATGATACACAAGTTTTAGAATGATTAGATTATTAAATTTAAGTTTTGTAGACTATGTACAAAATCTGTTGACAGATATGATTATATCAAATTATTTTTTCCTCTTTGCTTAGGTTACATTGATGTAGATCAGTGGGTTAACTGGGTTTTACAACTTCCAGAAGATGAAATCAACAAACTCATAAAGTTTACTATTATACCAGCTGAAATGGGCGCACAGACGCCACACAGCAGGTGAGGAGTAAATCCGAAATGTAATATATCAAGCATGAGAGAGTGCTTCGTCACATTTTTAAACACCAAGAAGGGAGTTGAAAATATACCCCCGGGGCCCTCCCCTAGATCCGCCACTGCCACACATAGTACAATTTGGGTGCAAGAGCTGCAGCCCAGGTAGCCTCCTCGCAGACTTTCTTTTGGCTCGTCACGCAATATTTCCTCCCCAAAGATTGCATGACGAGCCAAAAGAAAGTCTGTGAGGAGGCTACAGCCCAGCCCTTGGCAAGAAATTAATTGCCAAGCCAATTAGAGTGCATGTTTTATTTAAGGTAAATTGTTTTTACTTAGGGCAAGATCCGAGGGTGAGTCTACGATCTCAAGTGAATTACTAGTAGATGTTGCCAGTAAAATTGGTGAAAAAGACTGGATCCCATTGGCTCGTGAACTAGGTTTTACCAGGCAGGAAATACGAGATGTGAAAAACAAGTTCCCTCATCGTTCCCGAGAACAGGTTTATCAGGTTTTAGTGCTTTGGAGACAAAAGATGGGAAGGGAGGCAACTGATGCCACCCTAGAACTGTCGCTGAGGAACTCTGGAATGGAATTGCCATCAAATTAAATCAAAAATCTGTGTGGGATTTAATGGAGAACAGCTGCTTGACTTCAAACAAGTCCTAAACTAAGAAAACTCAAGGAATAAAATCACCAAAGTCTACGTTAATTAACCTGTTCACTCCCAGAGTCAAACCTTGTGCCAATTAACACTGAGCAGTACTTTCATGTGGTACTGTTTATTATGCTGTACAAGGTGGTTCTAACTTTTAAGTCTGTGGATAAAACCCTAATGTGTGACCATTCAAATTAAAGCTATTGAGCAGTGCTTTCATGTGGTACTGTTGATTATGCTGTACAAGGTGGTTCTAAGTCTGTGGATGAAAGTAGTGTGTGACCATTTAAATGAAAGCTTTTGAGCAGTACTTTCATGTGGTACTGTTTGTTTTTCAGTAGTACAGAAAACTAAAATTTCTTTTTTTTTTTAATTGTTAAGTTTGACACTCTTGGGAATAAAAGGGTTAAGACCAGGTCAGGTGCATCCAAACATCTGTCAACTCATGGTGATAATTTTCTTTGTTTCAACTTGATGAAAGTGCGGAAACAAATTTCACTCAGTGTGCATTGTGATTTAATTTGGAATGCCATTAAGCATATTCATTTGAACTCCATTTCCAACTTTCACACCATATTGACACTAGTTGTGATAACGATGTTAGAGAATACATTGAAACATCAAATCACTTTAATTGTTAGTTTGTATTTATAGTTAATTATTTATGAGTTTGAGAAGCTCTCAACAAGACACAGCTGTCAACAGACAATGACTGATTTATTTGCAGGATAAAACCACTTGAGAGTGATTGTACAATGTTAACAATACACTATATACGTCTAGAATATTAATTTTATAATATAACATTCTTGAGTTGTAAACATGTTTCACAAGTAAAACTTGTTGTTGGATAGATGCATTATGTACAGTAAAAACCCGTAAGTAAGAACCTAGTTTTTAAGAACCTGTTAGGCTAAAATTTGCCAGTTAGACCCCTCTATACAAGAACCTGTTTAGCCTAAAATTTTAGGCTAAAATTTGCCAGTTAGACCCCCTCTATACAAGAACCTGTTTAGCCTAAAATTTGAAACAGGTTCTTATTTTCTAAAATCTATATAAAAAAATGTGTACACTTGGGCAAATAAGATAGGTCAACATTTTGGATCCTCTTTGGAGACACAGTCAGTCATTTTTACATAAATACTTACTTGGTATGCAGATTTTATATAAGGAATAGGCTGAATACCACTAAATTCTATTAGCTACAATGTAATTTTTTTCTTCAGAAAATAAGAACCTATTTAAGAACCTAAATAGCCTAAATTTGTGCTAATTACCATTTATGTAAGAACCTGTTTAGGCTAACTTGGGAAAATGCAGGTTCTTACTTGCGGGTTTTTACTGTATACAAATGGAATAACTGCATAAAATGTGAGACATTGTTATTGTGTTGTAGGATAAAGTATGGTAACCATACGCTGTAAATATCATTGAAATTGTAAATATATTCATAACTTGAATAGGTCATTTCCGAGTTGCCTTTTGCCTCTATTTCAAAACGAGTCCTGGTGCAAAACCTTTCACATGAAAATACGTTTACTCACAAGTTCATTTTCATGCAAATCAAACTCATTTTCATATTAATGATTTTGCAACTGGACTTATTTTGAATTAATTTGAAACAGAGGCAAAAGGCAACTCAGAAGTGGCCAATTATTGTATAGTATTATTTGACATTGCTTAAAGAATCTGACCCACCCACTTTGCATTGCGCGCTTCTATTATTGTTATGATCCGTCACTCGCCCATATTTGGTCAGTAATCTTTCTCAGCTCACCCTGGCCGGTGAGTGTTATTCTCATTGATAATGGCGGAGATGGAACTAAGCGATGTTGAAGGCGAATTAAATGATATTGGCGGTTTCAAACGTTAGCCATTCGAGTCAAATAAAAATTTTGTTGCATACTTGTTGACAAAACGCTTTGTAAAGAGCGCGGCCCGCCTTTCATTGGAGCGCTATTGTCAACTTTATCACACCTTGGGATTTACTTTACGCATCCAACCGTAGATGTCGCAAAAGACAATAGCATTCTGGGCGATGTGTGAAACAAATTAATTTTCACATCATAGAATATCGACTTTTGGGGGCCCTGAAAATGGCAGATGAACTTAGGTGAGCACTCAATGCAAAGTGGGTGGGTCAGATTCTTTAAAAATAATTGTAAAAAGTTTCTTAAAATTTTGTAAGATTCGATCATAATTAATAAAGGGAAATGGTTATGAAGCCCGGCAAAGTTCTTTGTTATATGTTTTTGTTCGCTATTTTGGGGGTTGACCGTGCACAAAACCTGACAAAATACAATAGGTGGTTACGTGTGTTCAAGCAACTAACCAATAGAAACGTTGCGATTACGTAATTCATGCATAGTGTATGAGCTCAAAACAAAAGATGTGCACGGTCATGGACCTTCCAACATAAATCTTGGCCTCTTTGTTTGCTCCTTTGAAGTTTGCCGGGCTTCATAACCATTTCCCTCTATCAACTATGATTCGATAACAGAAAAATCAGACAAAAAATGTTAATAATATTATTAAAACTTGCCAGACAAATGATGTATTTGGTTCATTCAATCTTTCTGTCACGCCTAACTTTAGGAAAGCATAGTAGTAAAAATTACCAAACAAGCCTAGCATACTAAAGCCGTAGAATATACTATAAACGCAGAAGCCGTGATGCAGATAACCGAAAAACGCATGAACAATGCCGACTACAAACTGGAACATTTGAAGCTGCGTCATTTGCTGTTTCCATTGTGGCCTGTTAGTTGGATTGAGTGCTGATTGGCCGTAGTACATGTAAAGAAAGACGTGTACAAATGAGTTCAGTCCTAACATGACTCCGATCGCTGGCCAAGGAGTCATGTGGTATGCATAGTCACTCAGTAGCAAGATGCTGGCATGGTGGTACACCTAAAAGGAATGAGAGGATGATAAATAAATAAACAGCTTGGAATAAAGTTAGTTTAGGTAGTGAACCACCCCTGGGTCAAGGATGAGCTACATGCATGATTAATATTGATTTCAAATACAAGCTGTAACAATGAATGGTGTTTCAAAAATTATGGGTGTCGCAAAATTTTAGTTGAATTTCACAGGTCTCGCAGTCTCGTTTTTTGAGTGGTTCTGTATGTCTCGCAGTCTCGATTTTGATGTGCCAGCCCTCTCTCTCTTCTTCCTCTAGTCACTTGTAACTCCACTAAAAGTCAAAGGTCGTCTTGTAGCTAGACTGCTTGCAGGCCCTCATTTCTCTAGATCTGACAAGCGTTTAGAGAAGGGGTGAGATGCCCCACCCCTTCTCATTACAAACCCTCGCCCTGTGCTCCTTTCGTGATTTTTGAGAGAGAAACACACTTCAAGCAGTCTAATTAACTCGTGGCAAGTCTAGGTTGGTAGACGTTGTTCAAACTTACATGTAAAAATGTGATTTGCCGCTGCCTATGTCTAAGAATCATGAACACTGTATCCAGTAACTCCAGGTGTTTGGTGAACCAGTAGACGAGGAATGCGTGTTTGACTTCAGGGTCGTGCACCATGGCAAATGTGTACAGCAAACCACCTTGATAAAATGACTTGATAATCACAGCCAAGGAATACAGGCTGAGGGCACTGCAGAGAAAGTTGTATGCCACTAGAACCTAAAATAACATAATTTATTAAATAAATAAATCAAGTCCTCCACTAACGACCACCTCTCTATAGCCACCTCTCCACAACGGCCAGGATTTTTTGTCCTAATCGTACGTCTATCCATACTTTTCACTCTTATTGAAACCTCCCTGCAACGTCCACCCCTCTACAACGGCCAGTTAATTCCGTCCCAGGGTGGCCGTTGTAGAGAGGTTCAACTGTAATAAGTGATAATATTATAATAGTTTATTAATAAATCAAGTAAGTTTCTCTGAAAGTTATAGTTAGAGTCTGTTCTAAGTCCAAGCTGGGTTGGAGGTGCCAAATGGTTTATCAACAACAGCACTTTAACTCCAATTTTGGAAGCATTGCTCTCCCCCCTGTATGGGATGCTTGTCCATCACAGGTTCCCCCTCCCCCCCCATCCACCTATCCCCAACAATTAGCCAGTACCCATTTAATCACCAGACACTATTAGAGTAAGGTATCTGGCCCAAGAACACAACCAAACCCCAAAAATGCAAGCCTGTTTATTTTAGCTTGATCTGAAGTTCCAATGTAGCAGAGGGATACATCTATGCACGCATTGCAGACCAATTTGACTACACACGCTTAGCTGGTTTAAACTTCAGTTATAGAGAGAAAACAGCTACAAACAGAAGGCATAGCCTGTGTAGCAATCGTTATTCCCATTCCATGCCTTTACGCACCTCCTGCGCTCTCGAAAAGGAAACGACTGCTACCCAGGCTACAGATCAGCTAGAAGGGTGTGGCCAGATCTTGGTAGAAAACAGATTGTCTTACCTTGTGTAATCCTAGTGGCGAAGTGAAGTTCTTCCATAGTAAAGATGCTGGAATAAGAATCAAGTAGACCACGGCAACAGGAAACGACTGTAGTTCTAGAACAGTTTTGAAGAAATTCAAATACTTTTCTGCAAAAAAAAAAAATTGTGGTTATCATCTTGAAGAAGTAAAGATGGCAATGCAACATTGTACTTGGGTTTTTCCCTTTAGAGGTTCGGCAAAGCTATTCCCATGATAATAGAGGTTGGGGCTTCCCCTTGAGACCCATTAGCTAGAGCTCGGGGAGGGGGGGGGTAACCTGCGATCAGGCCAATTTTTCGCGCTCCTTACATTCTCTTTACAGATGTCACGCTAGCGCGACCACGTAAAGACGAAGAGTAAATGAGAGCGCGGAAAAATTTGCCTGGTCGCAGGTTAGAAGGTCATAGGTTCGACTCCTGTTGTGGAAACTCAAATTTTTTTTTTTCCGAATTTTTTTTTTGTGTCACTGTTTGATATACAGTGGGGTTTACAATTTATAGGGTTGAAAAAGTTTAGGTAGTTTTTGGGCTAATATTTATCATATTGGTATTTGCTCACGACCAAGAGAGAATGATCATCCTCTCTAGCTTGTCACGACTCAATTAATTCGCTATTTTTCTTGAATATCGTCCCAATCCCCGCCCGACCCCCGCTAGGAGGGTTTGCACACGAAAGCCGGTCCAATGGTCCAATATCACGGAAATTAAATAATAAGCTTAACTGAAGTGCATTGAGAATGCAGAAAATCACAGAAAATGTAAGCTAACAATTTTAAATTACTCTTGAAGAATGCATTAATTTAACTTTTTCCTTATTATGTTTCTGCATCTTTGAGCACAGAACAGACAGAAGTACTGAAAGCTACTGAATGAATGACCGTGCAGCGGGGGCCGACTCGCTCACCGTCTCACGAAAGCGATCCACGCGACTCGAAGCCAACCTTCAAAATTGCGAAGCTAAAGCCGCCAAAGTCGATGATTTTGATAGTTTATGCGTATTTTAACATCCAGGAGGTGCTTATCAACGGCTACATACCTGCCCGTGACTCCATTATTGATCAAGAAACTTGTTTGGAATGGTGTAAAATATATTTCAGATCACCCGGCGCTTGGGTTCAATCGAGTCACGCAGCAACAGTCACGCAAGGAGACTGGGTGCCAACCTCGTCCCCAGAGTCTTCTCGGCGTTCAAAATGGCAGCGCGAAGAAGACCCTGGGACCTGGCGAACAGCAGATCACGTGAAAGGAGCCATAATCATGAACCACAAATTAGCCAATCGCGAGCCCGCCGCCATTTAAAACAATCAAAATTCCAATATTTTTGGAGACACGTGACCTGCTGTTCGTTCTTCGCGCCCAGGGGAGTGGGGACGCCGGCCGTGCCATTAATTTTTGGCCTAAATATCCCGTATCATGCTTTGTATCCATTAATGCCTGTTACTACTGATGACGTCATTTCGCGTAACACATCTGTGTAAATACTTTATGTAAAACATTTTTACTTAGCGTGCTTTGCTCTTTGAACTGATTGCGTGCAAAACCTTCCAACCGGAAACCATGATTCACGCGATACAGAACGACTCAGTTTGCGCCCCGAGGGGCTGGGGCAGGGTAATGGTTTTTCTTGGACAGATTACGGACCTTCAGATTGGGGTACGAGTACGAGAACGAGTACGAGTACGACTTTCTACTTTCAAACAATGTTGTTCCCAGAGCCCTCGCTCTTCCCTGTGACTGACCAGTAGAAGTGTAGGTTCTCGCCGAAGATTGGCGTGACACGTGATGATATTGAGGATGTGCAATAGGTTTAAAAGTCGTACTCGTACTCGTTCTCGTACTCGTACCCCAATCTGAAGGTCCGTAATATCTGGTAGCCTGCGTCGCAGACGGACTTGACCTCCGGTAATGTACCGGCGGTCAAGTCCGTCTGCGACGCTGGCTAATTATCTGGAGGGGCCAATATTTGACAGAAAAATACAAACAATCGCATTTTTAAGTCTTTTCTAACTTTTTACATCTTTCTTATTGATCAATGTAATTTTTAATACAGTCGAGCCACCACTAACGGACACCTCCCGTAGGCAGACACCTCTCGTAAGCGGACACTTGGTCATGTTCCCAGCTACATACAAACACTACATTTTTAACCTCCATAAGCGGACACCTCTCTTAAGCGGCACTTTTTCTGGTCCCGAGGGTGTCCGCTTACGGGAGGTTTGACTGTATTTAATTGGAGGGCCACAGGTTTTTTAGTGTTTTTACACTATTACGTGCTACCCTCATGCTCAATAAATAAAGGCTTTATTATTAATATTATTATTATTGTTAATGATCTATTTTATTTTTTCAAAAAATGAGATCTTTGATGCTCGATATCCCAGAATCTCTTTTCTAAATATCCCATATCCTGTTAATTTCCCCCAAATATCCCGTATCCCATAAAGCATTACTAAACATTGTTAGTAAAAATCTACTAGTATACTAATGCAAATGAGACAATCTGATTGGCTGAGCTACTCGTACACTATCAGCCATTAGTGTGCAGTGGCTGGAAGTCGTCTACAAAATTGCGGTTTCTTCTCGTTTCTTCGAAGTTTCGGAGGAGGATTTAGAGTTATTACAAGACAATTATTATGATTTTTACTAGGGGCGGCCTCATCAACTATCACATCATAGAAATCTCGAGCTCATAATCTAATTATTAATTAGTGTGCAGTGGCTGGAAGTCGTCTACAAAATTGCGGTTTCTTCTCGTTTCTCCGAAGTTTCGGAGGAGGATTTAGAGTTATTACTAGACAATTATTATGATTTTTACTAACAATTAGATTATGAGCTCGAGATTTCTATGATGTGATAGTTGATGAGGCCGGCCGAATCAACTATCACATCATAGAAATCTCGAGCTCATAATCTAATTGTTAAATAGAAACAAAAAAAATTGAACGCTTTTGTAGGGAGGATACAAATCTGCAGTAGCCGTTGTGATCGCTGACAACAAGAGAATCGTTATAGCACATTGAACAGTTAGGGTGCACAATCAGTTTTGAGTGGTTGGACAATTATACCCCCCCCCCCCCCCCTGCACAAGACAAGTGAGAAATATCGTGCGCAAAGAACCAAATGAAAAAATACGTAAAAGGTTGAAAAAATTAATGCCAAAAAATTTATTGCTCAGAAACATTGTCCCGCCCCTCTCTTCTTTTCGCTTTCAAGGAGAAATGCGGCCAAGCTAGAGAATGCACGGGGGACCCAACACTCTCTTGCTCATACTCAGCTCGATCATAATAGCCTGTGGATGCAGGCGCTATAGCTGGAGTGGATGACGGAGCGCGCGAGTTTTTAGGGACGCGCGCGAGGAAAGAGACGCGCGCGTTTTCTCCCTTCCGCGCGCGCCTCCAACTAAATGATCAGTGAACTACAGCTGTTTCGAGAAAGGTAGCCTGCGTCGCAGACGGACTTGACCTCCGGTGGTCAAGTCCGTCTGCGACGCAGGCTACGAGAAAGGTTGTCGGAAAAAAGCGCACGCGACAATCCCGAAAGGTAATCTGGGATATGATCATATGACATTTTCTCAGATTTCCCTGAGGGATTGTCGCGTGCGCTCTTTTCCGACAACCTTTGTCGAAACAGCTGTATGCAAACCAGTAAAATCACACAAAGCTACTTTATATGAAATATTAAATGATCAGGAAATGGGACGAAAACCCCACATACATTATTGCTCAATCTAAAAAGATAAGAAAGAGACAAACTTGACTTTGAACCCTGTTCAAAGTAGATTTCATAATATCCGTGTCCAATTTGCACATGTGATCACATGCTGCACATGTAAATCAGTGACCCCAGAGCAGAAAGTGATTTGCATTTCACACTTGACACGGACTGTCGAGATCACACACCGTCACGCGTCGCGTCCAAGTCAATCACTGGCAGACAAGCGCGAATAATTCTTTCGCTTCTTCCGGACTTTACGTCGTAGTTCGGACAGAGTTGGAAAGCTTCACATAATGACTATGACTTTAATAGGTAAGTTTCTATTCTAATATTAAACCATCTCCGACAGGAATATTCACAAAACCGGCTGTTTGCAAAACAATACAAATTGACGCGCAATTTCGTCCAGATTATTAGAGAACCTGTCAAATTTAAGCGAATATTTTTTGCCTCTACGCTTCGCATTGTAAACGGGACTGTACATACT
The DNA here is from genome assembly GCA_029204205.1 of Desmophyllum pertusum. Lineage (NCBI taxonomy): Eukaryota > Metazoa > Cnidaria > Anthozoa > Scleractinia > Caryophylliidae > Desmophyllum > Desmophyllum pertusum. The sequence continues at coordinate 1,328,132 of MU827308.1, read as the reverse complement.
ATTATTATCGTCGCTAATAAGTATTTCGCTGTCCAATTTCCTGCCGGAAAGAAACTGGACGTTCTCGTCTTCAATCTAAAGCAGAATTTAATTGTCTGAAAAACAAAATATTCAAATACTGTACGAAAAACCCTTTGTTTAATTTTCGTCTGGTGTCACAACCTCTGTGTTGCGGTCATTTGAAGCAATACCTTCAACAAAGCAGCTGGTATAGCACACTGTATGTCTTGATTTCCCGTACGCCGAATTAAAATTTCACCCTCTTATGCAATATCGTATCTCCGATCATAAGTGCGATTTTAAATGCAAATGATTAACTAGCCTTGAATGGGCAAAAGCTCCGCCCTACACCTCAGGGGACTGAGTCTGACTCGTCCTCAGTCGTCTCTCTTGTGGAGCGCAAGGGGTGATGGGAAGGAGGAAAGGCGCTTTCTTCCTTCCCAGCATCCCCCGCGTCTTGCGACTCCCAACAAAGGAGACAAGAGAGACGACTGGGGACGAGTCAGGGGCTGAGTGTACTCATAAAACATACGGGGGCACCCCTAGCCTGTGTACATCCGCCTCCTCGCCTCCAGATTTTTTCGAGGAGAGGAGGCGGATGTACACAGGCTTGGGCACCACATACTAATTTTGATTATGCATACAGTTCTTTGTTCAAGGAAAGCAATAGCGCGAACAATAAAACTATAACTGCAAGAGCCCACTACACCAGCTCCGCAGTACAGTATGGTCAGTTCTAACTTTTAATTTCCATTCTATATGACAGTGGCGAAGAAAATTATGACTCCGAAAGAACAATCGCCAATTTCGTACGTACCCCAAAAAATTATTCGCACTTCCCAAACACTTGTACCTTTTGGAAGAGCGGTGAGGGGATTGGGAGAAGGGGCGAGAGAACGCCTGTAAACATCTTTACAAAAGCTCATTCCGGTATACCACAGTAGCCGGTCTAAAGTGGGTGGAATGAGCTTTAAAAAATGGTTCACGGGCGTTCTCTCGCTTCCTCTCCCGTCTCTCGCCGCTCTTCGCTCGCCGCGCTTCTTCAGTTGGAAAATACGCACTACTGCCAGGCAACGGACGGCAGTTGAACTCGCGTGGCCATCGCGAAGCGCGAGTTTACGCGTGCATGCCGGGAAGTAGCCTGTGCGCAGACGTCTCCTATTTCCTTCCTGCGCGAGAAAAGTGAATGAAGGAAACCTGAGGAAACGTCTGCACGGAAGAGGTGCACGACGAGAAATGAAAGGCGACCAGCGAGCCGAGAGGGAACTGAGCGCGGTTTTATGATGGGAAAAAGAAATCCTTTACTGAGATCTGCAATAAGGTCTCGATTCTTGGAGCTCGCCAGCAGAATCACGGGTTCTAGGAGCAGTAGACTGCAAAACAGTCGTTTTTTCTCTAAATCGCTGGTCGCAAGGCGCGAAGCGCCGAAAGCGTGGATCCTGCGTGCGCGCGAGCCTCACACGGGCATATGAGGGCATGTGAAGCGCGCGAGCCTCACACGCCCGTAGGGCTTAACAGCGTCTCTCCCTAGTTCCACTCTCCGTTTTCACACTCGCTCCAGACCTTTCGTTCAAAGACCGCGCGCATTTGTTTGACAGACCAACGCAAAAAATACGACTGTTTTGTAGTCTGTAGGAGCAGTGGTTAATCTAATTATGAAAGTTGTGTTTTTTCGTTGCAGAAGGTTTGCAGTACTTTGCTCGCGGTGTTTTGAAGCTCCAATCCTTGCCCGTGGTTATTGCGTACTTGTCAATTGTAGCTCTCTCTCCGCTGTGGATTCGAAATGTCCGCCCTTTGGGACTTCGCAAGGTACAGTCATCTGCGTATGCGACAAATAGACCCGCCTGCGATGTTTGTGATGTGAATGACGTCAGCGTTTTCGAAAGCCTCCGTTTTCGCTGTCCACACTAATACGAATCAAATGCCTCAACTCTAGACAGCATTTTCAAATGTATGAGTGTTCTATAGTTGAAATGTGGACGATAGGCGAAAACGCATCGAAAAGTATGCGTTTTCGAAATGGATTAGTGTGGATGGGACCTTACAATTCAAACGTGCGATCATGGATTTTGTAACTCGTTTTAATCTTGTCAGTCCAATTGTGTCAATATCCCTTCTTATCTATTGCTTTCTGACAGCTTAAGGACGTTCGCGCCCAATTCTTCCCACGTGCACATTCAGATTTTTTTAAACTTTTGCTGCAGTTAGATAATGACCAACTCATGTCAGAAATGCAAAAAAATTGTGGGGCCACCATGCTCATTTCGGAGATAAAGCGCATTGAAGACAGTAGTGTTTGTAGAAGCTTTGGTCATGTGAAGTATTATCGGCTTCAATGCTATCAGCAAAAAAAAAGTAAAATGGAGAACTCTAGATAAGATCGATGTGTTGATTTCAACGCAAATAGGCTTATTAAGTAAATGTTTGCAGCTGATGTCATTCCTTTAGGTAAAATTAGCCCTACAGAAGGATACTTGTAAGTCATGCACACCTGCATTCATAGAACAATTTGATCGCGTGCGGCATGAATAGCGTGCGCAGTAAGGATGCGCACTAGCAATGGGCGCGAACGTCGTTAATTTTCGGTTTTAAAGTAACCTGAGCCAAAGGTTTTCTTTCTTGTCTTTCTCTAAGAAGTAAGAAAACCTCTGAGACCAGGGTTTTCACAGTTTTTTCATCCTCAAACTTGTACTGGTTTGTTTCAAATCAATTTAGAGGTTTTCAGCATTTTTGAAAGATCTTGAAATCCAAGAAAATGGCGGAGTTTTAAATGTTTGACATCATTTTGACGTGATATGACATCACATTTGACACGTGACCGCCATTAAAATAAACGTTTTTGAATGCTTTACACACCATACATGTTTCATTGTCATTCGTCACTTAGAAACGAGACAGAGGCAATCTGGCGCGAGTCGCATCTCGCAGTCGCTTGTGGAACCGTTACTTTCGCGTCGTCAAGCTGGGCGCCATTTTGTCCCCATAACGGTCCCACAAGCGACTGCGAGATGTGACATCTAGACATCGTTTCTAAAGTGGCTAATGGCCAATCTCGACCCCAGAGCTCTTCTCTTTTGCGCATGACCGAGGGAGACTGCCTAGTCAAGAAAGCGGCGAAGGTCTGGGTTCGAGAATGGGCTAATGGCGTGAATGCTTTTGGAGACACAGAGGGCACTTTCTGCCTTATGCGCCCCCCCCCTGGGTCCAACATGCTCAGTTGTTATTTCTCTTATTATTTTTACACAGGTTCTCGTGGTGTACAACTTTGCATGTAGCTTCATCAGTTTCTATTCTGTGGCCTTTATCGTCGCATCACTTGCAAGGAACTGGCCGCGATCTCTTTTTTCTGTGGAAGAAGATCCACTTGTGAGGCACGCTATATGGGTGTATTACATGACGAAGTACATTGAGCTGATGGACACAGTCTTCATGATTGTTAGACACAGGCAGCGCCAAATTTCTTTACTTCATGTAAGTATCACTAATTAATTAAGGCCCGTTTACACATGCGATTTTTGATGCGATTTGTCGCGGCGATTTAGCGGCGATTTATCGCGCGATTCTAAATCGCCCGTGTAAACCAGCTGCGATTTCATTGCGATTTGACTGCGATTTGTCGCCGATGTTTCGAACTTGCTCGAATTTTGATGCGATTTATCGGCGATTTGATACATCTCCTACAACTCTCCATACAAATCGCCATACAAATCGCCGTGAAATCGCAGGTAGTTTACACTTGCGCGATAAATCGCCGCGACAAATCGCATCAAAATCGCATGTGTAAACGGGCCTTAATTAAGATTCACTCGTGCGGCACGCATTGCCTAGTTCCTAGGCCTCTATATTTCCCCGGCGGTTCGTTTGGGATACGTCACCCGTCTACGTCACCGAAATGAATTGACCGTGAAGGACTGGGGGAAAAGAAAGCCGTACAGGAACTAGGCAAGGTGGAACATTGAGCTAATGGACACGATCTTGATGATTCTTATTCTTTGTCACGGGACGAAAAATCCCATCTTTGGAGACCCAGGGGCAGATAATCACCAAAGCGCTGTATAAGAGTTTGTATGGAGCTGAAATTCGATCGAAAATAATTTTCACTTTTCTTTCAACAAGTTGTAAGTAATGTGTTAAAACCTCAGCTGTTGTCTTTTCCTGTGTTTTTATCGCTTCTGGAAGCCTAGCCTGGAACCTAGCCTGTTCCAGGCGTTCGGATAGTGGAGGAGAGACACTCGCCCCCTCTCCCCAATCCCCACGCCTATTATTCACTCGCCGTTCTTCGTCTTTTCGCGTCGCTCCCCCACTATCCGAACGCCTGGAACAGGCTACTGGAAGCCATTTAGGGCGAATAATTACTGTGGCGTAGTGGTGCTACAGTGGATCGAATTTCAGCTCCATATATACAAACTCTTTTACAGCGCTTTGGGTACCTGTAGTCCAGTTCTGGCCCCTCTCTGTCACGCAACGCTACGCTCGCGTCCGTAGCGTTGCGTGACAGAGAGGGGCCAGAACTGGACTATGGTTACCTGTGGTGAGAGGAAGATAAATCAAACTGGCGAAATTGGTTCTCGCGAAAAGTTCCCGCCCGTCAAATAAACCTTCGCAGGCACCAATTTCGCCCTGATTATCTGATCTGTCCATGGTTCCCCAAGGATGTTGTCTAAGTGGCCCTATGATTATTTCACAGGTCTACCACCACCCACCATTCTGATGTTTAGCGAATACGCCTATACGTATGGATGCTGGCCAGCTGTCGGTGTACCCCTCGGGCTGAATGGTATCATTCACGTGTTCCTGTATTTCTACTACGGCCAATCCGCCCTCAATCCTGGCCAAAGACCCGGATGGAAGAAACATCTCACCCAGCTTCAATTGATTCAGTTCATGATCGGATTGTGTCACATGATTGTAGGGTATCTCCATCACGGCTGGTGTGTGTATGGAATTCTGTACGAACTCTCTATGATCTGGTTATTTTCTAATTTTTATTATCAAGCCTACCTCAAAGAAAGGGCTACGGTCAAAAAAATAGAGTGAAGTCTTTTTAAACTTTCAATAGGCCATTTCCGAGTTGTCTTTAACCTCGGTTTCAAAACGAGTCCTGGTGCACAACGTTTTATATGAAAATACGCGCTTGTTCAAAATACAGTCGAACCTCGCGTAAGCGGACACCGTCGGGTCCAGAAAAAGTCAGTGTCCGCTTAAGGGGGATTCTACCTGAATTTCAATGAAATTTTAAGAGGTTTAAAGAAGGGATAGAAGGAAAAAAAAATTGGAACACCAACAGACAGTTGATACCCACGCGGGTGTTCTTGCGTGGTTATCAACTGTCGTCAATGTCAATCTACTAATTTTTAACTTCAAATTCTAATTTTGAAACTACATTAAATCTTCAATATTTCTTATTTCCCTAAATTTTACAACTCCTTTGAGAAAAACTATTTCCTCCCCAAAATACCCAAAAATCACCCAAAAATTTACAAAACACCCCATAGCATAGATTCATGGGATGAGTTAAGAGTTTTTGGATTGCTTGAAACGCGAATGAGATATTTCCATTAAACCCATGTTAAGTGGCCTGTTTGTATGTAGCTGGGAACATGACGAACTCTCCGCTTACGAGAGGTGTCCGCCTACGGGAAGTGTCCGTTAGCGGAGGTTCGACTATAATTGCATATTCATTTGAAAAAGAGAGGATGACCTAAGAGAAGTATCCCCCGTGCTCCATGATATTTTTTGAAATCTATTAATAGTTTCGCGCCATGCTGTGAAAGTTATTTTTATTTCCTTCTGATCAAGGCTCCGACATCACGTTACTTGAAATGACCAATCAGATAGCGCTCTTAAAATAGCTCAGCTCCGTAATTTGACTGGGTTAGCACTTGGACTCGGTTTGAAAAGGAGGCTAAAGACAACTTGACCCGGAAACGATCAATCTTGTGTTTCATATTTAACGCTTGTTGCTATGCAATAAAACCATGTTAAATTAATGATGCAAATAAACAGAGCAGAATGATTGCATTTAATTTCACACTTGACAAGGACTGTCAAGATCACACCACCGTCACGCGTCGCGTCCGAGTCAATCACTGGCAGACAAGCGCGAATATTCTTTCGCTTCTTCCGGACTTTACGTCGTAGTTCGGACAGAGTTGTAAAGCTTCACATAATGACTATGACTTTAATAGGTAAGTTTCATAAGTTTCTATTCTAATATTAAACCATCTCCGACAGGAATATTCACAACACCGCCTGTTTGCAAAACATACAAATTGACGCCCGGAATATTAGAGAACCTGTCAAATTTAAGCAATTATTTTTGGCCTCTACGCTTCGCATTGTAAACGGGACTGTATATATAATTATTATGGTCGCTAATAAGTATTTCGCTGTACAATTTCCTGCCGGAAAGAAACTGAACTTTCTCGTCTTCAATCTAAAGAAGAATTTAATTGTCTGAAAAACAAAATATTCATATACTGTAATGTATGACCGGGCTGAAGTTGTCTGCCAATTCACTGCCAATTCGTCTGCTGCCAATTCGCCCTCTAGAAGTACACTGCCAATTCGTTTCTCTTCTAGATATTATGAAATTGGTTCAATCATAAGTTAGCTGACCTTGTACGAATACCAAAAATGTCATTTGCGCACATAGGCGGCAGAACAACACAAATGCGCAATCATAAATCAATCTGGTGTCACAACCTCTGTGTTGCGGTCATTTGAAGCAATACCTTCAACAAAGCAGCTGGTATAGCACACTGTATGTCTTGATGTCTCGTACGCCGAGTTAAAATTTCGCCCTCTCACGCAATATTACATGATTTAAAATGTAAATGATTAACTAGCCTGAATGTGGCAAAAACTCCGCCCTACTGTCGCTGGTGGCTGGGGTGTACTCGTAAAACATATTATACGAGAGCAGTCCATAGCCTGCGTAGCAGTCCACAGCGGTCAAACGTGACGCGCCTTCGCAGTTCCCGCCAAAACCCCACTGCGAAATGTCCTAAATTTACGAAGTCCTCCACGTTTCGTCACTTTAAAGCTCAAACTTAAGAAATTTACTGAAAACTTAAGCTTTGTACTCGGAGAATGCATAGATAATGTAATAATTGTTATCCACCAAGTGTCTCAGCTCGTATTTTGGTTTACCACTGCATGTTCTATAACGTTTCCTTACAAACTTTGCGGCCATTAATACGCCGCCATTACGCTTCAATCTCTTGCAAAATCAAGGAAGCGAAAACCGGAAGTGGCGCCGAATTTTTGCGTTTGACCGCTGTGTGGCGTAGCAGGCTCTGGAGTAAAATGAAGCGCGAGTTGGAAAACACGCGAGGCGACCCCGCTCGCTTTCGCGGCTTAGCCGCTAAAAATTTACTTCGCGCGCCAACAAGACCGCCAGCTACGCAGACTAAGAGACCGCGACCCAGCTTTGTCCGTCGAGCGAGAAACGAAAAAACATTGGCGAGCGGCAAATTGCTGCGCGAAAACTGGGCGCGCGCATACAGTTCTTTATTCAAATTCTGCAACGTGACTGCGAGTTATACAATCTCGTCCCCAGAGCCAGCGCGTTTCGGTCAGCGGTGACAGAACGCCCTCCGTGATTCCTTGGTGCTGACCAAAAGGATCGCGGCCTCTGGAACGAGATTGCGAGTTATACTGCGAGTTATACTGCAAGTTATACTGCGAGTTATACTGCAAGTTATACTGCGAGTTATACTGCAAGTTATACTGCGAGTTATACTGCGAGTTATACTGCGACTTTTACTGCGACTTGACTGCGAGTTATACTGCGACTTGACTGCGAGTTATACTGCGACTTTTACTGCGACTTGACTGCGAGTTGTACTGCGACTTGACTGCGAGTTATACTGTGACTTTTACTGCGACTTGACGGCGAATTATACTGCGAGTGATACTGCGAGTTATGCTGCGAGTTATACTGCGAGTTATACTGCGAGTTATAAGACTGAACAATAGCGCGAACAATGGATTGTCTTTGCGCATTGTTAAAGGAGCGACGTCACGGATGGTACCCTGGGTACCAGAGGTTTATTTCTTCGTCGCGTCGAGATCCGAAGTCGGCCGAAGCGCATCTTGAAAAAAATTTTCAAGTTTGCCATTCGCAATCCAGGGGCTGTGTCACGCTACTTTTTGCTATTTTAACCTGTATTCTTTTTTACGAGCTATAAACTCAAACATGTCAATGAAATATTAATTCAAAGATAGAATCTTACTTGCATAACAAACACAGATGATTTCTAAGCATTATCTTGAAAAAAAGACTGGCCGTCGTTTTTCAAGTTAACCTTTTCGCAATCCGTTTCAATCTTGTCCAATTTTGACCATCCGCACTTCATTGCGGCTTCCTAGTATTTGTTTTATGTTTTTCTATGGTTTGAAACCATTATTTTGTGGTTTAAATATATTTTAAGTTTAGTTTGCGTGTAACAGAATTGCTGAAAATAGCGTGACACGACTGACACAGCCCCTTTAATATTCTCCATCCTCAACCATCCTTGTTCCTGTTTGGTTTATTATCACCTCTTTGGTGTTTTTCTACCTTAGTAAACTATTATTTTCAGGCTTTCTTCAATTTGAAGGTGATTTTACACTTCGCAAAAAATAACTTGAATTATCGTGACATAGCTTTTTATTTCAATTCTATATGGCACTGGTCAAGAAAGAACAATCGCCAATTTCGTACGTACACAGAAAAATCCTTCACACTTCCCAAATACTTGTACCGTTTGGAGAGCGACGCGAAGAGCGGCGCGGAGATTGGGGAGAAGGGGTGAGAGAACGCCTGTAAACATTTTAAGAAAAGCTCATTCCGGTACACCACAGTAAGCGCATCCTCGTTCCCAGGGTCTCTCATCTTCCCGCCCCTGGAGCGAGAAGATGAGAGACCCTGGGAACGAGGATGCAGTAAGCGACAGGACAGAGGGACAGATAGTCTGAAGTGTCAGCCGTCTCCTCGCTCTAACCCCCCGTGCCGACACTTCAGCTGCTGACGGCTGACACTTCAGACTAAGGGACAGAGGGCCACTGGTTCATCAGTGTAAACTGTTATGTGTCACCCTCTTAAAATAAAGTTGTTACTTGCTTGCTTGCTTGCTTGCTTGCTTGCTTGCTTTTAAGCGGTCTAAAGTGGGCGGAATGGGCTAAAAGGTTCACAGGCGTTCTCTCGCTTACTCTTGCGCTCTTCGCGCTCGCAGGCCTCTTCGCGCCACTCCCAAACACCTAGAACAGGCTAGTATTACGTAGTTCTATTACATTATACCAGAAGCTTTCTGATTATACTAGATGGAAAATACCCACTGTTGCCAGGCAACCTGCGGAATTTGCGTGGCCATCGCGAAGCGCGGGTTTGCGCGTGCATGTCGGGAAGTAGCCTGCGCGCAGACATCTCCTATATTTCCTTCCTGCGTGACGTGACATGACGTCTGCACGGAAGAGGTGCACGACGGGAAATAAAAGGCGACCAGCGAGCCGAGAGGAAACTGGGCGCGGTTTTATGATGGGAAAAAGGAAACCTTTACTGAGATCTGCAATAAAAGAGAGATTAATCACCACGTTCTACGGCAAACGGCAAACGTCAGCTTACAGTTGATTATCTTTACCGTTTTCCAAGAATCGTTAACTAAATCCATCAGAAAATCAAAAATAATTGACACGTTCACGACAAACGCGGCCGGACTTTCACGTAGCCACGGCTAACCTGCGATTAGACCAATTTTTCACGCTCGTTATTCACTTTACGGAGGTCGCGCGAAAAAAGACGCGAAAGACGAAGAGTAAATGAGAGCGCGGAAAATTCGCCTGATCGCAGGTTAAGAAACGGCAGACAGCTAAAGTTGGATTTTTGCCGTTCTCGGGAAAAACAAACGTGATGCTTAAAGGGACACTGTCCTGATTTTAGCATGATTTTGGGAAGCTCGGAAACATATCTAGATCATAGAAAGTTGAACAATAATGGTTTGATTCTGCAGAATAGCACTCGACAAATGACTCGAACCCATTAGGAAGCGAGGATGACAAACGACAGCGAGGATGGAAATGGATTGCAATATGGATTTTTGAAAAAACGTCAGGATGTTTTTCAAAGTTTCAAATTTGTCTCGGAAATCTTTGAAATTTTGCAAAATTTTGTTGCAGTATGGAATTTCTTGAAGAAATTGCTTTTTATCATTTAGTTAGAGTTTACTAAGTTCTTATTTGATAGATTTAGGGACCATTTCGTGCATTTATAACAGTTTTGAGCAAATACGCCGGACAGTGTCCCTTTAATCTCTTTTAAGTCTTGATTCTTGGAGCTCGCCAGCAGGATCGCGAGTTCTAGGAACATTTGTTATCTAATTATGAATCAAGGTTGTGTTTTCTCGTTGCAGAATTTTTGCAGCACTTTGTTCGTGGTTTTTTGAAGCTCCAATCCTTGCCCGTGGTCGTTGCGTACTTGTCAATTGTAGCTCTCTCTCCGCTGTGGATTCGAAATGTCCGCCCTTTGGGACTTCGCAAGGTATGGAAAACAATCGTAGGCCCTGTTTCACACTAATGCGTTTTCGAAACGCTCAGTTTTTACTGAAAACGTATCAAAAGCTCCGCGTCCACACTATCGTTTTCGCAGCGTTTTCCCTGTCCACACTGAAAAGCTCGACACAATCTCGTTCCCAGAGTCCTCGTTACCCTTATCCAGCGGCTGTAACGGGCAACAAGTGATAAGTTTCTTTCCATTCTCGTTCCCAGATCCTCTGTTTCTTTTGGTCACGTGGTTGGCGAAACGGAGGCTCTGGTCTCAACCGTTACCGGATGTCCGAAAATTCCGGACATCTTTTCATTAATTCGTGTTGCGCATTCATTTTTTATCAGCCAATGAAACAATTCGATTTTTTTCCTTGCGACCAGGACTACTCGTTTCCGGCGCAAAGAAAAAAAAAAACGAGGAGCTCTGGGAACGAGGATGGTTTCTTCCATAATCTTAATAGTTTGTATGGATACTGCGCTTGCGCATATTCATTATTGTTAGCGGGTGCATTAGACTTTTTTTTATCCTCAAGCTAGGCTTAGACTGAAGTTTTGTGGCATTTTTGAAAAATCTTGAAGTCCAAGATGGCAGAACATCGACCAAAAATTTACATTTCTGGATGCTTTACAATCAAACAAAGTTCATTATCATAACGTGAATGCTTTTGGAGATACAGAAGGGCAATTTCTGCATACCCCCTCCCAGCTACGCGTAGAGGATAAAATTCTGATTGGTCCCCTTCGCTTCCGCTCGCTCGCTCGCGTTTCGCGCTCGCTGTTGGCATCGAGAAAATAGAGAGGCTGTGAACAGTCTAGTTTGTGTAGGGCAAAATTTACTCCGAAGATACCCGTAGGATACCCGGAGGACTTCCGAAAATTGACCCGAAGTCTCCCGACGATTTCCGAGGATGACCCGAACCCTTCCGAAGAAAACACGCGTGAATAAATTATCCTAACTTCTTTTACACAGGTTCTCGTTGTATATAACTTTGCATGTAGCCTCATCAGTTTCTATTCTGTGGCCTTTATCGTCGCATCACTTGCAAGGAACTGGCCGCGATCTATTTTTTCTATGGAAGAAGATTCACTTGTGAGGCACGCTTTATGGGTGTATTACATGACGAAGTACATCGAGCTAATGGACACGGTCTTCATGATTGTTAGACACAGGCAGCGCCAAATGTCTTTACTTCATGTAAGTATCCCTAAGTATCAGTAACACTACCATGTAAGATTCACTACGCGAGACGAGAAAGGGGGAGTTTCTTCCCTCAATTGCGCCACAAAAAACTTTCGCTCTTCTCTACTCCAGCGTCTGCTTCGCAGGCTAACACGTACGCGTAACAAGTTCATTTTCGTGCGCACATATTTTTCCCGCGTTTTATTAGCTTGCGAGCAGGCTCACATTTGGGGTCCATGGGCGAGAATCACCCGCAAGAATAGGGTCCTTTCGATATATTAAAATTCAGCTTGATAGCGAGGCCCAGATGACACAAACAAAATAAATGAATAAACAATAAACTTGCTTCCTTTTTTTGTGTCCTCTCAGCCTCGCTGCCAAGCTGAATATTAATATATCGAAAGAACCGTATTGAGCCTCACTTTCTCGCCGGCTCGAGCGTAATTCTCGTGGCTTTCGCCTCTCGCGTATGGCCCATAAATGTGAGCTTGCTCACAGGCTACCGTTTTATCTTCCTCCCGCCCCGATTATCTACCCCTTGGTAGATAACCTGGGTCGATAACACCCCGAGGATGTTGTCTAAGTGGCCCCCTACGATTATTTCGAATATTATTATTATTATTTCACAGGTGTATCATCACCCCACCATTCTAATGCTGAGCGAGTATGCCTACACATACGGATGCTGGCCAGCCGTCGGTGTACCCGTCGGGTTGAATGGCATTATTCACGTGTTCCTGTATTTCTACTACGGCCAATCCGCCCTCAATCCTGGCCAAAGACCCGGATGGAAGAAACATCTCACCCAGCTTCAACTGATTCAGTTCATGATCGGATTGTGTCAGATGATTGTAGGATATCTCCATCACGGCTGGTGTGTGCATGGAATTCTGTACGAACTCTCTATGATCCTGTTATTTTCTAATTTTTATTATCAAGCCTACCTCAAAGAAAGGTCTACGGTCAAAAAAATAGAGTGAAGTCTTTTTTAGCCTGCGCAGCTGGCGGTCTTGTTGGCGCGCGAAGGCAAAATTCGTTCGCGGCAAAGCCGCTGTCGCGAGCGGCGGAACCGCGAGAGTCTGGGGCGGGAGGGAATTTGCCTTCGCGCGCCAACAAGACCGCCAGCTGTGCAGGCTAATTAAATTAACGATGCAAATAAACATTTGTGGATTTTTAAGTAACCCATGAAGCAAAATGAAAAGGTTGTAATTTAATTTTTGCCCGGACTGGTCACGCGGGAAAATAATCTAAATAAAAGGTGTTTCTTTAAGCCTGGTTTTCAATTGCAACGCAAGTACAAGCGCAAGCAACATACGCAGACGCAGTAACGTGTTGGTTTGTCCTAAACAAAAGGCACTGATGATCAACGCGTTACTGCGTCTGCGTATGTTGCTTACGCTTGTGCTTGCGTCGCTAGTGAAAACCAGGCTTTAATTAAATAGAATTGTCCATTTCCAGTTACGTACAAGACTGTAAGCTGAAAGAAACATACAATAAATTGAAATAAATGGTATTACAACCTGCAGACAATGTGTTTTGCCGTGTTTAAAACGTAACTTGAAGTAGAACTGAACGGTTGTCCCAACTCGTGCCGCTCCATTCTTTCATTCATTCATTCTTTCCCCGCCCGATTCGACAGCAAAAAAAATTCCACACTACGTGGTTCTACAGAAATCAGTGTCTCTTTGGTTAAGGATTTTCGCGCGCACGTAACAACCAATCAGAGACACTATACATCCTCAGCCATTTCAGAATCGCGCTTTGCACACGCGATGTACTCGCCTCGCGCGTTGCGCTCGCGTAAACTGCGCCTGATAGAAAAATCCCGCTCTCAGAGAGTTTCAAGAATTGAAAGAAACCATCATGCTCGTTCAGAGAGAATCAAACAATCTCTTCGTCGTATAGGAAACGGGCTATGATAAAACAAACCATATACAGCCATCGTTGAACCGCAAATCGATGAGTTTCTTCGGAAATTGCACTGTTCACATCTGCTGTGTCAGTGGGCAAGTGAAACGCTATTTAATTTATCTATTTGAAGTTTATAAAGGTAAATTAACCGCCGAGCTGATGTTTCGAGCGTGAGCCCTTCGTTCTACTTTAGTGTCACTTTGCTGCCAGCAAAAACTGAACTGAACTGAGCCAGACCCGTGTGATCCGCCGTTTCAGACATTTTACCAGATGAAGAAATGACCTTATGATTTCATTTTGCGTTACATACTACAGTGTATATTAATATCCAAAAAAAATGTCTTATCAGTCTTCTTTATCAGTATAAGAGGATTTATAAATATTACCGGAAGAACATGCGTTAAACTAGTGTATACAAGGCACGCCCAGAAATCACACAGCCGTTTAGCTTGAGCCGTTTATATATGATTTTGATCAACAAAAACAATATTTTGACTCCACAATTGCTTAATATAACTTTGAGATGTATGTATATTAGTTTTTTCTTGGTTGTCTATCATGAAAGCAAGACAAGTACAATATACATGTGTCTATAAAGTGGTCGCGCCTTTGATACCACCATATGTCAGTATATGTCACGGCATTCGGGTCTGTCAGGGCGTTCTGAAACTTCGAGCTCGGCGAATTGGTATTGCAATACATAAATGAATAATAGATCTTTATTTTACTGCGAGGAATTACAGAAAAATCAAATTGGAGGTTAAAATAAACGACGGTCTCTTCCGAAACTCACGCCGCCTTTGCGCAAACTGTCCTTATATGGAAAGTGGCTCTTGACCCTCGCCCAGAGGAGGTTGATCACTGACCACGTGATAAAAATTGGCCAATCACAGCGGCGTAAATTTCAATCAACTTCTGCCGAATTTTGTCACGGATTTTTAGAACATCGACGTGGAAAACCATGTAGTTTGAAGGTATGTGAATTTAAATCTCCTTTTAAATGCTTGTTACTGTTAGATTAGTACATGAACCAAAGTCATGCAACGTTTCTTTGAATTCAGATCGTTCTTTCTTATCGTTTAAGACATTTGAAATTCCTTCACCCAATGTCACACTGTGCAGTTTTAGACTGTCGAATGGCACATTTATAGGCTTTATTTTTTCTTCTCTGTTTCACTCTACACGATCGATTTTTTCAAAATCCTATGCTATGATTATGGCAGATTTAAAAATCGGGGCGCACCCCATCGCACCTCTCACCGTTTCCTCACAATTCTTCAAAGAAAGATGCCAAGTTGTCCTCGTGTCACTTCACACTTCAGTGAGTAGAGGGTTTAAAAAACAGCTTTTATTGTTGAGTTTTTTTTATTTTTGTCGTTAATAGAGAAGTGCAGCAGTTAATATTCATCTCATGTTTGTCTAAAACCAATAATTACACTGTTAGGACCGCTATATTCGATGATATTTTCTTCTAAACTCCTGATACATTGAGTGACTACCACTGGCCGCCATTTTGTTTCCTTGTGATATCTTTGTCCTGTGTCATTGTATTATTGCATTGATAAATCCTTGTTTTGTTTCGTTTTAGACTGCAATGGCATCCAAAAGAGGGAGTGTGCCCTCTGGTAACACTCCAGGAAAGCCTCAATCTAAAGGAAGAAATCGAGATGGGAGCGGTACTCAAGGAGAACCTTATTCGAGTCAGAGGGGCAGTCATTTATATTTATTACAACCCAGAGGACAACCCTCTGGATCCATTTCACATTTTTATCTTCAGTATTTATTATTTGTAGTTCCACATAATATTATGTTAAATTGTTTAAAGTAATTATTTGTTTTAACATTTGAAATACCTGGTACTACAGTGTTGAACCCCTATTAAGCTGCCAATTAGGCGGCTACTGACTTGCCCAGAGGGTGGTGGCCTAATAGGGCTTCAACTGTAAAAAATAATTATCCTCCACTTATAGGGTATATCAGCCCATTTGCCAAAAGCCCCCTGACCAGGTGTAAGCATGTCCTTTTTACACATGTAATATGGCTCCAAGTTGGTCAAGACTATCCCAAAATCAGTTGATATGTGGTACTCCAATGACCTATCATTTGGGAACAAATTGTGACGACGGTCATAGTGTAACCTGTTGCATTGTATGGCAAGTTACCATTCGGTATTTCGTAGGTAAATATGTGGCTCAGTGATCCCCATTTTTTTTATCAAATAATGATCACTATGTTAGAGTAAAAAGCCACCTCTGAACCCAGATCATTATATGATACAGTGTAGTTAATACAAGCCATCCAAGCCAAGGGTTATGGTTGATATGGTAATCTATTGCCACAAATATGGTCCCATTATGTGGGCTTTCATTGTCAGGATCAATCCATCAAAGCACAAGAACTATATGCTGTTGTGCATGCTTGCATGTACCATATAAAGTAATCTTCAGATATCAATACTGCATTTTTGGTTGCCTTAGATGGAATAAAACATATTCTGTGTAGAAATCATTCAAAGACACACCCTGTGTGAAAATCATCTTGTCAGCCATAACACACCCTGTGTGAAAATCATCTGGTCAGACATGTGGCATTGAAACCTTGTATTTTTGTTTTGTTGTGTACAGAAACCGGTTTTACTAGTTATTACGTAATCGCATATGATTTTGGATCACGTCGCTTTGCAGTTAGTCAAGACACTATAATTTCTGTTTTGGGCAAAGTTTTGTAGGAAATTTTTTAACAGGCTGTTAATTGGATATGTTGACACATTATATTGGTGTATAAAGTGTTATTGATTCTACATGTAGATGCAGGATGTAGGCATCGTTGGAGTTATATTTTAGAAATAGAAAATGGTGTACATGCTCAGATACACTGATGCAAACACAAGGACTGGGGAGAATTTTGTGAAAATTTGAAAGTTCGTGTCAACGTAATCAGCAAGGAAAGGGTTTTCACAAGTACTGTTCAATTATCCTAGACTTCATGTTTGCATCGATTACATTGTATGTATACAGTCGAACCCAACCACAATTAATATTAGTATAATACTGTCCCCGAGGGTGGATGCTTGATAGGGGTTCCACTGTACTTGTGGTTGCTTTTTGATAGATGGGATAAAACATGTATATAATGCAATAAAATAGTATTTTATTAATTTTAAAATTCATTTCTCTTTTTACGGTTTTAGTTCAAGAAATTAATAAATAATAAATCTATGCTGGAATATCATGCATAATCATTTGTAATATATGATTAATCTATTGGTCAGTTGCCCAATGGCTAAGGCCAAAAGAAAATAGCTAATAAGAACATGTTACTGCGATTCATTTTCATTATTTTTATTAACTTTAAAATATCTTTTAAAAATTGTAGGTATGATAAATTTATCATCAAATTCCAATCCAAGACCTGGGAAATGGATTATTGTCAGATAAATTATATTTAATTACAGCATGGACACTCGAACCGTGAACGCTTTGGCTTTATTTTGACTTTATTTTGACTTTATGTTCACTTATTTTGTACTTATTTTGTATTTTTTTCTGAAAAAAATACAAAATAAGTGAAAATAAAGTCAAAATAAGGCCAAAATAAAGCCAAAATAAAGCCAAAGCGTTCACGGTTCGAGTGTCCGCGCTGTAATGTATAAATAAATTATTAAAATATATATATTTTAACTTTTTGATGAAAATATTAAATCTCTCTTTATACAGCTTTCATAAATAACAGGAACCATTAAAAAGCAGTGATTTATCACATGGTCCAGAAGAATGAATAAAATTATAGTCAACATCAAAAGTGTGACCACTTAAATTAATTCACATTCTTTCATGTGTGCAAACTAGAGCTTCTGATTGGATAGTCTGTGCTCACAAAAGAATGAATTAATCAAAGTGGTCACACTTTTGGGCTCCTTGCTGTAACTTGCATTATGCAAATGATTGTAAATAAATCACAAATGTGTCTTCATACGTACACAAATGTGTATTACAATTCCATATACTTTTTTACTGCGCCTTTAAAAAACATGCAAACTCTACTAAAGAAACAGAAGTTAACTTCAACGGCTTCAAAACTTGAAGAGTTTGTACATTATTGAAAGGCGCACATAATTACGACAAGCTAATGACTTGCCAGTCAAAAGGAAGACTTTACAAGACACCACGACTTTTGAATGAAACATGATAATGCTCCCATGTTCCCCATCTTGTGAGAAGAAGTTTCATATAGTTTCAACTGAATTGTACACTGCTTTGTACAAACAATTTCCTTTGGTGTTGAAAGTGGGTCAGCATGGCACTTTTAAATCAGACCCCGTACTTCCTTCCCATCAAGTAAAAATACTGCAGATTTGAAGTCAATGGCAAGTACTGGAAAACAGGGGATGGTCCAGGATATGGCCTCACCAACACTTGAAACTGTCATTTTGAGTCCATGATGATGATCTACAAACAATTTTATTATTATTATTTTTTCAAAATTATGACTCCTTAAAAATGTTTATGTCTGTATTTAATATGACAACATAAAGAATCAAATTCTACTTTTGATCGATCCTGGGGAGGGGGGGAGGGGGCAACTCAAAACCTATAATACTAAACAAATTTCCGTACTCACTTATTCCAACATGATAAACTTTGATCTATGTCTAGCAGTTTGTTTCTTAGATTAAAGTGGGCTCAAGCAATGTGTGATTGCCCCCTAATGTAAAACTGATCGTCCAAAAAGTCCTATTCAAAATTGTTATTTGTACAGACTGCTGTACATTTCACACTACAAATCATTGAAATCGGAACCCACTTCAGAAGAGACATCCACTGCATTTCTGAAAAACGTTTCCGCTGCTTCAAGCTCTCCATTCTCTTCTAGCCGAAGCCCAGCACTCACGTTACTTTCTCTGTCCCTGTGTTATTAACCAAATAGAGTTTGAATACACAGTTCGATCGAGATGAGAACAAAAATAAATATAAACAGACATAATATATTCGTGGTAAGCTTACTCTGCGCTTTGCTTCGACGCCGGCTTTTCCTGGAAGTTCATGGCCGTCGAACACAACAGCTGGGTTTACGTTATTATCCAGCAATAAATGGATGTACTCTAATGCACAAACCTACAGCATGGTAAAAAGAAAGGCAGTAAGCTTATGTTTTAAAAAGATAACAAATCGATTGATAAAAACCAAGGTGAGAAAATCCTTACCTCGAGGTTTTCAATGCCGAATCTCGAGCGCAAGTCGAAATACTTCTAAGTAAGATGCAGTAGCCATCGATCCCTGCTGTCTTGCCACTGAAATCACTTATATGTATTCGCTCCTGAATAGGCTTCAGCAAATTTAAGAGTTCTTTGCTGACTCCCATTGTTTTGATTTTGAGCTCCGGAGCTCCGCACAGCTCGACCTGCAGTGGCAACTGAGGCGTGCAACAATTTACGACCAGCATGCTTTGCGGTCAGTGATCAACCTCCTCTGACCCTCGCCAGTCAAGCCGGTACTGAGCAGGATCATGGGTAATCTGTTGCTATTCGAGTTGGATAATGGCGTCCTCGGAGGTTTACGAAGTTGTGCTCAGTGGCGGGGCACCTTGGGGCTTTAGATTACAAGGAGGCAAGGAATTTAGAGCACCTTTGAGAATTGCAAAGGTTAGTTATCATGAATTATCCTTGAGATTTGCATGTCATCTTAATATTACGGACGAATTGCTTACAAACTAAGCAGTTTGCATAACATAAACTGCAGACGCCTGCCCGAAGTTCATTTACAAACTGAGTTTATTTATACGTGTTTCCTTCCAAAACTTAGTGCAACATTTTCTATGAAATGTTTGATAAACTGTTAAATTGGTGCTTAAGAGTTAAAATCGCTTATACCGCTATGAATAAGAATCTCGCAAACAGTGTTGTTGGCAATTTCTGAATTTTAAAATTGTATGGGATATTCGATAGCTGAAATGAAGTGGATTTCGAAGATATGATCGCTTTCAAGCGTTTGTGAAAATTTTCAATAAAATCGTCTTCACATATTCCAGGTAAATGCGGTTATACTTTTCCGTTTCGTGGCATTGGTGGTTTCTAAGTTGTATGCCAAGAATTATTCGTAATTATTTGATCAGTTCTCTGGATTTTGGGACGTTTTTAACCTTAATTACGCGTGCATACCTGTCAGCTTATTATTGTGCTGAAAGGAATGAAATAAGCCAAAACATTAATGTAAACCTTTCATAATATATGGGATAATTCACTGTTATGAAATTATCTCCTGTCAATTTCCAGGGGAACTTGTATATTTCGTTTAGAGTTTCCGTGCTGGTTTCATGAAATTAACACTTCAGTTTGTGGTTAATTCCACGTAATATAATTTAATATCACGATATTTAATACTAATTCAGAATCTGTTTCTCTACAGTATAGTTTATGAACTCCTCAATTAGAATATTAGAATTCTTAGAAGATAATTTTAAATTAAGAATGACAAGTTTTATTTTGAGCTTTTCTGGAGAATGCATGCAATAAATTTATTATTGTCCAAAATTGAAATTACAGTCTGTGAAATGAAGCTAGTTTATACGGTATAGTAGACATAATGTGAAAATGTTTTTACGCATAATAATTCGACCTTCTTGAGAATTAAGTTAATTAAATTGTTAATTCACAAGCTTAGTGTACTTGACATTTTGAGAGTTTCTTATTAGAAACAAATTTTATTAATGAAACAGCCGTAGGCTAGTAGCTTGTCTAGAAAATTATCTTACGAAACAAGTACATGTATGATTATTTACTAACTGACAATGATATTGTCTGAGGACGATTGTACAGCAAATAAAGACGCACAAGTTTATTTTGACTAAGTCAGTTTCCTATTTGTAGTAGCATTTCTTGAATATCTACATGTAGTTACTGAAGTAGAGAAGAAGACTCCTTCAATAGCATTTTTGGTAGTGATACACATGTAGCTATTTATACAAAATAATACACTTATTTTATGCATATTTTATTATATTTTATTCCGTGGCTTACAGGGTCATTTAGCACAAGATGAATAATTTAATTTGTATTCAATTTGATTTTTTTTGTTGTACAAGTTCCTCCTTTGATTGTTTGCTTTTCCCTGATATACAATGCCATGAAAATGAAAGATAGAAAATATTTGACTGAAATTATGCCATGACTTAATATTCCCATCCTGGTGTAATTTTTTCATTCACTCTAAAATTTTTGACCTGAAGCTGTTTTTGTAATGAGCTGAAATTTTATCATTCAAAAATCTGAATAAGACAAAACCCCTTTTTGCACTGTAAAGGCTTGTGCAATTTTAAGAACTTTCAAAACATTGATCACCTTCTCGATCATGCTCATAAATCGCGAATTGCACTCGTGTTCATATTCATGCAATTTTCTATATAATGGGACCTACTGCATTAAGGGGACACCCTTGGAACAAGGAGGAGAAGTGTCCCCTTAATAGTGGTGTCCCTAATAGAAGTTAATAGATATAAAGGTTACATGAGCATTAATTTTGCCGGGACAAATGGAGTTGTCCCAAAGTAAGTAAGTAAGTAAGTAAAATTCTTTATTTATCCACGATTAAAAAAAATCAGCAGAGCTGGTGGGGTCGTGTATAAAATTATAGGGGTTAAAATTATAGAAGTAGAGGTTCCACTTGTAATATTATTGCATGTATTACATGTTACTGATTTGTTCATTAAATGAATGAATCAATTTATTGTGTGTCGACATGTTGCAGGTCACACCCAGCAGTAAAGCAGAAACAGCTGGAATCATTGAAGGATTGTTAGTAAGATCAATCAACAATGCCAGCTGCGAGGATTGGACACACGGCGATGCTCTCAACAGCATTAAGAAGACTGGATCTATGTTAAAACTGATCCTCAGTAGGTAAGTTGAAAAGGACACTTAGTTGTTTTGCGTGGGATGAGGGGAGAGAGAGGGGGGATGTCAGAGGGGGGAATGTCAAAGGGGCAATGTCAGAGGGGATGTCAGAGGGGAGATGTCAGAGGGGGATGTCAAAGGGGGAGATGTCAGAGGGGAATGTCAGAGGGAGATGTTTGAGGGGAGATGTCAGAAAGGGAAGATGTCAGAGTGGAAATGTCAGACAGGGAATACATGTATCAGAGGGGTGTGTCGGAGAGGTCTACTAGAAACCTTGGGATAAAGGGGCCAAGAAGAGTACACAGAGCAGGGCATGACAGTTGGGTTAGTTGAGAAGGATACTTTTAGTTGTTTGTGCGGGATGAAGGGAGGAGGGGAGGGGGGTGTTGGGGTTGGAGTAAAGGGGTCGTTATATTTGAAATAAAATCACCAATCTTGTCATAAGGAGGTGACCTGTGTTCTGTGTCACAGAATAACAATAAAATTGTGAAATTCTCTGTCAAAGAACACAGGTCTATATGTATAAATGACACTGTAATAATATTTTAGTTGCATCATTTAACTAGAAATTCCCTTGGAAACATGGCATTGTTTCAAAGAATTAAAATGCAAATTGTCATAATTAAATCAACTAAAATATTTGAGGCAGCTGTCATGTTTCCTGTAAATGCTTCAGTCTGTCACTTGTATTCTCATGAATTCATTTTAATAAGCTTATTTCACATTTGTTTTTAATTGAAATGACCGCTCATTTCTTAAATTCCAAAGTTTAGTTTGAGATTAATATTTTTTGATTTTTTTAAACTGACATGTAAAATTAAAACACATGATTTCTGGTATGGTATCCCAGTGAATGAATGAAAACATCAATATTTATTATATTTCGGAATCATGCTAAAAGAATATCAGGTGAATGTTTATTTTAACTAGCCAGCACCTCCGTATGTAAACAGCCACATTGTAAATTTGATTAAGATTGTAAATTTACATGTAAGTAGCAGTACTTGTGTATAGTTGAATCAATTTGACGTGAAATAAGCTGTGAAACAGACAAAGCTATTTCTGAAATGTTTTACAAATGGGATCAAAATGATTTAGAGATTATCCCACTGTTTTTACAACATTCATTCATGTTGATGACATTTTGATTTGACATTTTCAATGTGTCATTTGAGATACACTGTTTTTGTTTTTTTAAATTCATAACCTATTCATATACATGTACAGCTAGCTGCATGTTTCTGCATGTATGTTTATGTAACTATGTTGTTATTCTTTGGAATTATAATTTTTGAAAGATTCATATTACAAATGAAATGAAATAATAAAATTTCAATTCAAAGGAAAAATTAAATTGAATTTTACTTGCACAAAACATACCCTGACCTTTCACAAGCTTCTGTGAAATGGATACGCTAATTGATTATTAATGAAGGCCTGCCTTTTAAGGAGTGTGTTTGTTTTGTGTGTTATCGGAGAGGCGAAGTGATTATATTACAGGCAGGGTTAGATGAAGTGCTAAAATGGAATGCTGATTTTCAACAGTCTGGTTTCTGGTTAAATATCTGTCTTAACTTGTGAGAATCACACTGCCAGAGGAAATTATTTCTCATACATCATGGCTAGTGCTGCAAAAGTTGTTTCCAAAGCAACATTCAGTTTTGGCAGGTAACTCATTCAATCATTTCAATTTAGGCTGACATGATTGCAATCATGATGAATTTTGTAGCACACACACACACGTACAGTTTAGTTTGTCTCAATCATATTTCAGTATCCTTTATTGTGTATTAAAGGTTTTTCTGTTCGGAACATTTTGGTAACAGTAGTACTAACGATAATAAGAGTGGCTATTTGGCAATAATAATTGCTACAATTTGGAATCACTCTACTGGCATACATTGATCTGTTTTGTTTACATGTATATTGAAAATGGCAGATGCTGTTAGTGAAGGATGCATTTACATGTAGTTGTGTTGGCTTATACACAGTTGTGTCTGATTTCATTTTAATCTCTAGCCTAGAAAATATATTAATAATGTTATATTGTAGATTTTGATTTACAATCATCCAGGTGTGAAGCTGTTCATTTCAAATCAATTTCATTTTGCAATTTGCATTAATTCTTTATCATGGATTTTCAAATTGAATTATATGTTTCAATCCTTGAGTAAAATTAGTAAAAGCTTATAAAGTTATTAAAAATTATGTATTTCCTTGATAACACAATCATCTTGTAAGAAATTGCATTTATCTGTATTTATTTCAATTTTTTATATTTTAATTTGTTCTAATTTTTTTATTCAAAGAAAAAATGAAATTTCAATGAATTTAATCATCTATGTTAGACTACTTTGATTTGAAATATTTGTTATTGTCATTCAAAAGCATCTTGTTTAATCTGATCACAGCAAATTATTATTAATAACAAATTGTTACCAGACTTTGCTGTAATCTATACAAATTGGCTTGATTTATTTCATTATATATAATCTGGTTCTTATGTCATGATTCACACATTGGATATGGATCTGAAGTTTATAATAGCCTTTGTTTTGTCATGGTAAAAAATACATTCAGCTTGGCTGCTTTTCAAGTAGCCACTGAGTAAAATTAATTGCAAATTAAAGTAAAAAGTTTTATACTTGAGGGAATTGTTTACTTTATCTCTAAATGTACTAGCCCTTTTTCTTACCAATTATGGCTATAACACATCAAATATATTTTGCTTGCATTTTTTTTAGTTATTAGTTCCTAAACTGTTTGAGATAATTGGTCAATTGAAATATATTTAATTTTATAGTAGTAGGCTTCCCTATCTCGAGAGTCAATTATTGGTTGCGCCGTGTTCAGGTCGGTTGGAGACAGGCGTCTTGAGTGACTTAGCAGACCGATTCTGGCATAGCAGTCTCTGCCACACGTGTACATGTATACAAAGATGTATATACAGCAGTCACTTTTTTATTGTATAAAATAGATTAATATATATTTTTTACCTGATGAAGGCTGAAGGCCGAAACGTTGATTGAATAAGTTGGATCGGTTAGAAGTTTGCTTCTATGCTTCACCGCTTTATAAAATATAAGTCTACAACTGTACATAATAATTATGTATGTTCTGAGATTTGCATGCAACGCTATCTGTGATGTTCATGAATGTATGGTTTACAATGTACTCTGCACTGGTAATCAACATGCATGTATAAGACCTTTGTGTTAATCTGCCTAGCTGGATACTGTATGTTTATTTTTATCTTAATCTTTCCTACTGAGAAATTTAAATCTTTGTTATCTACATGTGTGTTCAGATAGTGCGATAGTTATTGCCCAGTGTTTATTTCACTTATTTAATGTCCACTATGATAAGACAGCTGTTGTGTTTTGTGAGTTTGGAAATTAAGAATTGATAAGGACCGGCAGATAGGAGCAACTGAATGTAACACAGCTTTGTAAGGTTGCTTTTGAGAGAAGGAAAAAAACAGCAAACAAGTTGATTGAAGAAACAGAGATTTGTGTTATCATAGAACACAAAACAGCTTGTCAGGGCATATCATGTCTTTTTAATTTCCCTTTTGATAATCTAATTTTATTAATATTGCACAGATTTCCCATCTCATTATTAATTTTGTCTGCGTGCGTTGTTTTCCATCTCTCTCCTATTCCCATTTACATGTACCATGTTTTCCTAAGCTCAATATATGCATGCAAACTTTTCCTTTAATGTAAAACTTACTAATAGGTTTGAAAATTTGGTGATACATAAGACTGGCTTTTTCGTGCTTAAGGGAGGGGGAGGTAAAGGTGGTCCTTTCCTTGCTCGAATAAGGGGGTGGGGAATTTTACGACCCGTCACTGTTTTGACCAATCACTGATGAGTTATAAGCAACAAACTTTTAACAGATGCATGGTTCAACACTAAATTTTAAACATAGTAGTCCAGTGGGCAGAGTTTTGCAGCTTTTACTCATCAAAGTCAATTTTCACTACTTACAATGCATGTACTGTAGGGTACTGCAATAGCCCAATCTCATTCCCAGAGTCCTTGTTACTCTTGTCCAGCGGCAGAACGGGCAACAAGGACCTCTGGGATGGAGTGATCCACCTGACTTGCGCAGTAACACCGGAAGTCCAAGAAGTAGTAAATTTGTCAATCTTACAGATACCCCATGGTCAAACAGTGATGATCAAAGTACAATGGTAGGTACAGCCATTGTACTTTCGGTTGAGCTTAGGATAACACTAACCAAGAGCCTGGAACAGGCTAGGTACTGTCATGTACTGTATGTCAAACCAAAACAAGATTGATCCAGATTTCTTTTTTAACTGAACTGTCTATTGTGTGACATCATCATGCTCCCTCTATAGTTGTTTTTCCTTTCAATACACTTCATTCTCAGTTTAGTTGCAGGATATTTCCTGATTCATGCTAATAACATTGTATTCCACTTGGGAGGTACTTGATTAATTAGCATTTTCTTTTATGCAAGTTCTGTATTTCCATGGGTCATTGATTCTGTCAAACTGGGCAGTGATAATATTTTAACCCTTTCACTCCCAAGAGTGTTAAGTTCAAAACTGAGGAAAAAATATTGGCCAAATTGTCAAAAATAAACAGCAACACATGAAAGTACTGCTCAAAAGCTTTCATTTGAATGGTCACACACTAGGGTTTCGTCCACAGACTCAAAAGGTAGGCATAATAATCAGTACCACATGAAAGTACTGCTAAATAGCTTTCATTTGAATGGTCACACACTTGTACTAGGGTTTCATCCACAAGGTTTGACTCAAGGTTTGACTCTGGGAGTGAAAGAGTTAACTGCACTAAAACAGACAAATGAAAAGACTTGTCAGTGGCAGTGTTTCATTGGCCTTTCTACAATAATTTATTGATCACTGGGCTATTGAAATTTTAGATAAATGTTGTGAATAGACAGCTGATCAATGTTAAGTCCTGCTTCTTCTTTTTTTTTACTTTTTCAGAAGAGCTGCTCCATCTCCAGAACCCAATTCGACTAGCGGTACTTTTTTCACGTCATCTTCGTCAAAAACAACTGATGACATAAACACAGGCCGGTCAACGCATGTTACCAAGGCAACATTCAAGCCGTCATCGTCAAATGAAGTTTTGTCTTATGCTACTATGCCCAGAGGTGGTGAAAAAAAGGATGTCGACATGAAGAGATGGAGGGATGTTGAAGAAAATAATAATGAAAACGCGTTTACCTCACAGAAAGGTTTGTAGGTACTCCTTATTTATCCTTTACAGTCAAAACTGGTCAACTGTTCCTGATAATAATGAAGTATTGAATTCATTAAATAATGGAAAGTTTATTTCAAAATGAGACTTGATCCAAAAAGAGCGGCCTTTGGTAAAAATATTTGAAGGATAATAAGCACAATAGCCTCCATTTGTCTTCAAAAATATGCACGAATATTTGTCCTTGGACATTATCTGTTCCTTGTACATGTAGCTCACAGTTTTCCTCAAGCTTCGCTCTCAGAAAACTGTTCACCTCTCGGAACCACTCATATTTTTGTGCCAAATGGAGGTTATTGTTTATGTACATGTTACTAGTGACTGTGTACAAGTAGTTACGTTGTTTGCTTTTCTTGCTTTCTAGATGATTTATCAGATGGCAATGAGTGGAATCCTGACATTATATCAGGTGTGGTTCGACCTCCAGAGCAAATCAAATTAGTCCATGGCATGGAAGCTATTCGATCCGTGTCCAGTTCGTCAACATCATCAGGTACATGTGACTTGACTTTACCACCGCCTACATGTAGTTAGCTCAGTTGGTAGGGTGTCAGGCTGTAGAGTGGGTGGTCTCAGGTTTGAATCCCAGCCAGACCACAAACCAGGGTCTTAATCATGCTGGCTGTGCTTAACATCTTGTCTCAGTTCAGATGATCGCGTCATTAGGCTGTGGCGTTAAGCCATTGGCTTTGTCTGCTACACCTTCTGAGTCATATTCTAAATAATTAGTAGGTGACGTTATGAACACACATCTGTTTGAAAAGAGTATGAGACGTAGGTGTTGTCGTCTGGCCTGTTCACATGCATTCATGGGTTGGGTGGGGCGAGATCATGAATGGACTGATAGCAGCTGCCACATGCACCTTTACAAGCTGACATACGATCTCACCCCGAGTTGAATTGTACATTATCATCGATTGACTACTCACATTGCTATATTTGCCTTTGTATAGAGCCCAGTATTCACATGAGAGCACCAATGGACTCAAGGGGATTTACCGATAAACCACGCCCCATTGGAAGAGGAGGCAGAAGGTATTAGATACATGTACAATGTAGCACATTTCAAAAATGCTTAAGACGATTTCCGCTGGACGTTCGAGCAAAAAGTGCAAAAAATTAAGTTACCAAAAAATTACTCATAGCACGGTAACATTTTGAATACAGTTAAGAAGAAATTATCGATAAATTAGCTCCCAAGCTGACCCCGTGAGAGAAGTCATTACATATTTTAATTAAAAAGACGCTTCATGTCAGTTCAAAACAAAATGGCGTGCGTTTTTAAAAATTTTTACGAGGTTTGACATTAATTTTCTCGAGAATGCTTAAGAATTTAATCACTTGGAGAAGTGAATTAAAGTGATATGTTTCAAATAGTATTCAAAATGTTACCGTGTTATGAGTAGTTTTTTAGTAATTAACTTTTGCACTTATTGCTCGAATGTTGAGTGGAATCCGTCTTAATTATCAGGGATCAACATAAAAGGCAAGTTGTGTGAGACTGACTTTGGCTTGCAAGCAATACTATTAAAGTTACATGATTGTGCATATATTCAAATTCTTAATAATATGAAGATTATGGTAGTCTTAGAATTTTTTTTCTTCGGAATTTAGTGAAAAATGGCATTGATTGAATCTTGTCTGCCATCTGGTGACCAAACGTGGTTGCTAATAACTTAGGGAGCAGTAATTCTATATTAGAAAAATCCTTAGTTAATATATAATCAATAACTGTTTCTTTGAAACAAAATTTAATACTGTACATTGACTAACTTATAACTAAACATAACCTTAAACATTAAAAAAAAATATGGTGGATAAATGTTTGATTTTTATGCGTGATAGCTACTCATGTGTGAAGTTAAATCAAAATAACCAAGCTCTTTTCTCAACTCCTCCTCACTTTCCATTGTCAAAGATAACTTTTTAACAGGCATGCAGTACAAGACATATACAGTAAACATAAATATTTAAGGAGTACAGTGTTGTTGTGATTCTGTACAAGTTTTACTAATGGTTATACCATCACTTTTTTCCTTGTTCTCATTTTATAATCTCATAGATTTGATGAGAGAGGTTTTCAGACAACTGGAACTAATCCACAGTTAGTATTCTGTAATTTCATGTATTTTTGCACCATTTAATGCACATATAAATTATAACTCACGATAACTTATAGTTACCCTCCTCATTCATTTGTTCATGTTCATATCATGTACATTTCATCTTAGAAAAAAAAGGTCTTCACGAGCCTAGTGGCCCAAAACTGCCGGAGCGTATCCCAGTTTCTGTAGAATTAAGCGACTAGAAGTATTGCTACTGCCCCTGGATGGGATGCTAGTCCATCGCAGGTTACCACCCTGCATTTTGTCGCCAGTACCCATTTATACCCCTGGGTGGAGAGAAGCACTGTGAGAGTAAAGTATCTTGCCCAAAAACACAACACAGTCACCCCAGCCAGGGCTTGAAATCGGACTGCTCGGTCCGGTGTCCAGCACGCTAACCATTAGGCCACCGCATCTCCCCGCATCTGTCTGCGCTAGAAGGCGTGTAAGGCCATCACGCTGTCCGACCAACCCGCCCTGTTCTGCGCCACCGCTTTGGCCACATTCCAGCTTGTCCACCATGCCTTGTTCCACTCTTTCTCAATGAACAACAACAACCAATCCTCACCTTTAGTATCACTCGTTGACTGTAAAAAAAGTAAAACCTTTTGGGAGCCTTATGCCTCAACAGGCTGACGCTCAAATGCGGTTTATGCACGTGTAGCTTGAAGTGACTAGGAGTATTGTTACTCGCGCTAGTCCATCACAGGTTATCACCCAACATTTTGTCAGGTGGCCCTAGCATTTCGCCAGTGCCCATTTATTGGATGGAGAGAGGCACTGTGAATTGTCTTCCTCAAGAATACAACACAATGACCCTGGCCAGGATTCAAACTCGAACTGCACAATCTGGAGTCCAATGCGCTAACCATTAGGTCACCATGTGTCTCGTTGCCTGTGTACCTACAGCGTATAATTTAAATTTAATCCAGTTTTTGAGCTGTCAAACTGTCAAATGTCTATAAAGAATGAATACGACAGGCAAATTAGCCCTTTCAACTAATAATCTGTATCAATGCACTTATAAAAGAAGCCAGTGAAGTTAACAAATTTTATTAATATCAAAACTACTACTAATAATAATTGCATTAGAATTTATAAAATAAATAACTATAATATTATAAAAAAAATAAAGCAATGAACATAAATTTCTGCATCATTATTAAATCAGGGTGAATTTTGTTCTTGATCAAATACGTCTTCTCAACGAAACAAGGTGTAGATTTTCAGTGTGGTAAAATTTTAAACCAGAAGTTTAAACTCATTTACTGTATCTTAATAATACAATGGTGATAAAGATATGATAAGATAAGGTAAGGTTGTTTCCTGAGATGACCTCTAAAATGATTGACACAGGGGTTTCATTAGAAGCCGGTTACCGGCGGTCTACCGCCGCCTACGTTACCACTTGCTGCCGCTTACTGATCAAGCCTTCTGGCCTTCTGAGAGTTTACTTATAAGATTTATGAAAGAAAAAAACAACGACTGTAACAGTCTTTAAACTCCAAACTTCATATAGAATAATCGCAAGATCGTTTAAAATACCTGAGATCTACTGTGATCGATAAAAATTGTCATATAGAGCACTAGATTTGACTCCCAGGATGCTGGAAATTGCATTTCCGAGCTTCTACATTTCAAAAATTATTGTCTTGGGGGGCAGCCCCCTAGCATAAAGGGGCCTTAGTCACGGCCGCCTATTCCAACATGGTAAGCTGCTTACTTCCAAAATTAATGAAACCCCTGGTCATTGACAGTAGTGTAAAATGCACAGTTGTTTGAGTTTTTAATTTCAGAGTGTTATTGAAAAGACGCAGTAAAATTGAGTTCAATTTGACACTTACATGTATTACCTTTTGTGTGTTTAGATTGACGTCTGAATCTATTGGCTCTGAGGAAGACTTCAACATGATACTGAATGGCGACGCAAGCAGTTCTGATTCAGCTCCTTCAGTGCCCAACAGACCTGCCATGCAGCAGTTTAAGAAACAAAAAGAGCAGGCGGCTTTTGAAGGTACAATTCACATTTTGATGAAATACATCAAACCATAGTTAATAGAGCGAAATGGTTATGAAGCCTGGCAAAGTTCTTCGTTATATCTTTTTGTTCACTATTTTGGCCTTGACCATGCACAGAACCTGACAAAATACAATAGGTGGTTACGTGTGTTCAAGCAACTAACCAATAGAAACGTTTCGGTTACATAATTCATGCATAGTGTATGAGTGCAAAACAAAAGATTGTGCATGGCTGTGGACTTTCCAACATAAATCTTGCCATCTTTGTTTGCTCCTTTGGAGTTTGCCGGGCTTCATAACCATTTCTATCTATTAACTATGATCAAACATGAGAGACAGTGTTTCATCACATTTCCAAACAACGAGAAGATAGTTGAAAATATGATGTACAGCAGAGTATTTTTGATGAAATTCGCGGTGTTTGATATAATGTATATCAAACATGAGAGACTGTGTTTCATAATTCCGCCACCTCTGCACCTTGGGAATCCTGCATCCCGCCTTTTCTTCACCCGCCTCCCGAAGACTTCCCACTCCCTTAACTCCCGGGTTCCCGCCCCTGTCCCCCTACTCTATAATGGCAACATCAAGAAATTGCCCAGATCCTTAAAGGGACACTGTCCTCATTTTAGCATGATTTTGGGAAGCTCAGAACATATCTAGATCATAGGAAGTTGATCAATAATGGTTTGATTCTGTAGAATAGCACTCGACAAATGACAGGAACCCATTAGGAAGTGAGGATGACTAACGACAGCGAGGATGGAAATGGATTGCAATATGGATTTTTGAAAAAACGACAGGATGTCAGTTTTTCAAAGTTTCAAGTTTGGCTCGGAAATCTTTGAAATTTTCAAAAATTGTGTTGCAAGATGGAATTTCTTGAAGAAATTGCTTTGTATCACTTAGTTATAGTTTATTAAGTTCTTATTTCATAGATGTAGGGACCATTTCATGCATTTATAACAGTTTTGAGCAAATACGTCGGGACAGTGTCCCTTTAAGCTCAAATAGCCGGCTCCAGCACTAGCCATATTTTATTGAATCAATATTGTAGTTTTAGGTGCATGTGACTAAGTTTAATTGTGATTGAATTTGAATTTCAGCCACAAAGGAACCTAAACCCGTCAGAGTAGCTCCACCAACTCGAAGTAAACCTCCCAGGAAATACAGCGATGAACGCAAGCTTTCAGAGACAACCAACATAGGAGGACCACATCGCCCAGTAAGTTACACTAGTAACTTACACTAGTAACTGTAATTTTGTTTTGTTTTTGTTGTTGTTGTTGTTGTTGTTGTTTTTTTTTGTTTTTTGTTTTATTTTTTTATTTTTTATTTTTTGTTTTTTGTTTTGTTTTTTGTTTTGTTTTTTGTTTTTTTTTGTTTTTTTTTTGTTTTTTTTGTTGTTGTTTTTTTGTTTTTGTTTTTTTTATTTTTTTATTTATTATTATTATTTTTTTTTAACAACAGTAATGTTGTTGTAAGTACTAAGCCAAGGTTTGGGAGTGGTTTGTGCACAAGTCTCAATCACCATCTGTTTTGTTTCACAGTCAATCCAAAGGGGAGGAAAGTGGTACAAGGAGATGTTCAAAGAGTTGCATTCAAGTGGCAGGAAGTATGTGTTGTGAATTAGAAGTTTGAATTTAAATTGTACAGCATAATAAACAGTACCACTTGAAAGTACAGTACTATTCAATAGCTTTCATTTGAATGGTCACACACTCGGGTTTTATCCACAGACTGAAAAGTTAGAACCACACAAAATGCATGACTTAAGACTCTTGGAAGGAAAGAGTTGAATCACATTTTTCATAATGGATGTTTTTTCTTTTTCTTTTCAATCCAGCTTCCTCTAATCTCTCGGGGTTACTCGCTAGTGATCATGCCAGGGGAACAGTCAGAGATTATGAAGGTGGTTCTGGTTCTTCATCACCGCCCAGAAGTGCGTCTCCTTCTCCTGACCACAGAGATGAAGATGTGTTTATCGGGAAGTCAGATTATGTCAATGAAGCACCCGTTAGGAATACATACACGAGTAATGTGTCGTCACAACCTGTACCAGCGTGGTCCAGTAACGATAATGACCGGAAAGCCTCGTGGCAACAGAGTGGCGAGGTCAGGAGGCCGTCACGCCCCAGTGCAAGCCATGTTCCAACATGGTACAAGGATATGCAGAAGGGAGTCGAGGTCCCAGTGCAGACGATTGAAGAACCAGAGTCCTACCTTGTTCAAAAGAGGCCATCTTATGGTAAATAGCTTCTTAATCTATTAATATAGTTTTGCGCCATGCTGTGAACATTATTAAGCGACCCACTTGCCATTTCCCCGAGGGTGGCCGCTTAACCCTTTCACTCCCAAGAGCGCTAAGCTCAAAACTTGAGGGAAAAATCTTGAATTTCATTTTGCAAAATTGTCAAACACAAACGGTACCACATGAAAGTACTGCTCAATAGCTTTCATTTGAATGGTCACACACTAGGGTTTTATCCACAGACTAAAAAGTTACAACAAATTTATTGACTCAAGGTTTGACTCTGGGAGTGAAAGGGTTAATAGCGGTTCGACTGTATTTTTATTTCCTTCTGATTGAGGCTCGTCACTCAAACTGACCTTAAGCATATCCTTGTTATATACTATGCAATCATTCAGTCCATTTCAGCCAGTCAGAGCTTGCATCATTTTAGTGAATGTTTCATTATTTTTGTTCTTTCCTTGTAGCAAATGTTGGGGAGGAGAGGAGATTTCAGGAACCAGTATCCTCAGCTCCTACCACGATGAATGTTTCTCCAACTTACCAAGATCAGAGGAGATCTACAAGCTCAGTGACAGTTCAAATGGAAGAAAAAAATCAACCGCCCAGTGCGACAAGTCTGTATGAGAGTCGCTTCCAGAGAAGATCGGTAACTTTGTTGTTTACATGTTTTTTTTGGGCTAATGGTTAATGCATGGATTCAGGATTTTTCGTCCCGACAATGCGCCGATCCATACACTTCACTCTTATTGAAACCTCCCTACAACGGTGAGGATTTTTCGTCCCGACCGTGCGCCGATCCATACACTTTACTCTTATTGAAACCTCCTTACAACGGCCACCTCTCTACTATGGCCACCTCTCTATAATGGCCACCTCTCTACAATGGCCAGGATTTTTTGTCCCGACCATGCACTGACCCATGCAATTAACTGTTATGAAACCTCCCTTCAACAGCCTCTGACCAAAATTTTGTTGTTTGAGATAAACAACCAATAATGATATGGAGCTTGTACACAGTGCTGTTGATTGCTTTTAAGAAGTTCTTTTCTTGATTTCAATGCTCAGGTTCCAACACGAACTGCATCAGAAGAACTGCAGGTGAGACAGCAACCGCCGTCGGACGAAGATATGTTGAGAAGACGAGAGGAGGAGGCCACTCGCAGAAGGTGGGAGGAAGAGGAACACAGACGGGTGGAGGAGGAGGAGAGAAGGCAACGCGAAGAAGAAGTGGAAAGGCGGAGGCGGGAGGAAGAAGAACGCCTGAGAAGAGAATACGAGGCTGAGGTGTTAAGGAGAAGGAGAGAAGAGGAAGCGGCTAGAAGAGAAGCTAGCAAACCACAGTTCCTGGCCAAGGCTTTGTACAGCTTCCAGGGACAAACTGAGAAGTACGTTATCCCTAAATACATGCGTTGTGGAACGGTTTTCAATTGAATGTCAAAAGTAATCCGGAATTGCTTTGGTTTTGCTTTACTATGTTCTGGGATTGGTTAAAAAAAACTCGCGCCACCTTTTCAACCAATCAGATGCCCAACCAAAACCAATCGCGACTTGGTCACACGCGTTTCCCGCGCTTGGCGCCTGTTACGTGTATTTGCTTCGAGTTCTTATTGGTTCGTTGTGTTGTTCGTTTGTTTGTGATTGGCCATTGTAATTGCTTTGGTTTTGATTTTACGGCACTCAATTGAAAACCGCTTTAATATTGTCTAACCCCGTTCACCATTAATTTTCACTGAATGTTTGTTGTAATTTGATCGTAACTTTGACAGAATTACTTTTTAATTCATCAGAGAGAACTGTCATTCAGAAAAAATGACATCATCAACGTGAGAAGACAAGTCGACAAGAACTGGATTGACGGAGAATTAAATGGAAAGCGTGGAATTTTCCCTACAAATTATGTCGAGGTAATAAAACCTGAAAGCGTTTGTTACTATGCAATTTATCTTCGAACTTACTAACACAATGGTTGCTCTAAAGTTTGTTATTTATTGTAACGTAGGCCAGATACCCTTATCATGGGATAGCATTTTTTCGTTAAAGTCGAGTTTGTTGTTCTAAATAATTCTGTACAAGACGTTTAACAGGAACAAGGATGGTTGAGGATGGAGAAGATTAAGACGGATTGCAAATGGCGAACTTGAAAAAATTGGCCAATTTTTCAAGATGTGCCAACCGTGACGTAGCTCCTTTAAAAAGTACCCATCAACTTTTCTTTTGTCTAGATTCGTCCTGTGGAGGAGGATGAAGAGGAAGAGGATGAACCACCCCCACCCCCACCCGCTCAGAAGCAAGTTTTGCATGTTCAAGTTGTACAACAACAACAACACAACAACAACAAGCGCCGCCGCAGCAGCGTCAACCAACAGCTTACTCTCAGCCCCAGGCTCAACAGATCTCACCGCAGCCGCGTCAGCCAGCAGCTTACCCTCAGCCCCAGGCTCAACAGAATCTCACCGCAGCAGCATCAGCCAGCAGCTTACGCTCAGCCCCAACAGATCTCACCGCAGCCGCGTCAGCCAGCAGCTTACGCTCAGCCCCAGGCTCAACAGATCTCACCGCGGCCTTCCGCTCAACAAGCGACGCAATCTGTGACGGTGGAGGGGGAGGCACGGGTGAGGTACACTTTCAAATCAGAGACGCAGAGAGAGCTTCCGTGCAATAAGGTACAAAAATTATTTTTTATTTGTCCTTTTTTTTGTCCTTCAATTTAACTTTGACTATATCTCGAACTGTAATTTAAAGGGAAGCAGTAAACAGCGCTGAAGACAAGAAGAATTGAGTGGTTTTCAATCGAGTGTCCGAAAATTGCTTTGGTTTTGCTTTACTACGCTCCCTGATTGGTTGAAAATACTCGCGACTCCTACATGTACTCAACCAATCAGATGCCAAAACCAAAACCAATCGTGACTTGGTGACACCATTTTCCCGCGCTTGGCAGTTCATTGTGTCAGTTGTTTATGTTTGTTGTGGTTAGCTGGATAAAAGTGTTGAAATTTAATTAGCCCTAACTAGCCTTCCCGCCAGACGTCTTTTGGTTGGTCACGCAATCTGTCCTAATCTAGGCCGTGACCAGATTAATGAATGTTGTGTTGTATTCTCTTTTCAGGGAGATATTATAGCGTTAGTTCGTAAAGTGGACGCCAACTGGTACGAGGGACGGGTGGATGACAGAAAGGGAATAGTACCTTCAAGTTACTTAGAGGTAAGACTGCTCTTCGCAAAGTGTAAATTTCGGTGGGATGTAGAACAATCGTGGTATGCAATACAGTATTTGTCCTTCTTTGTCTGAGTAACATGTACCCAATCTCTGACTCTTGGTGGGTAAACAGTTGAACCTCTCTACGACGGCCACCCTGGGGCGGAATTAACTGGTCGTTGTAGAGAGGTGGCCGTTGTAGAAAGGTTTCAATAAGAGTGAAAAGTATGGATAATCATAGACGTACGATTGGGATGAAAAATCCTGGCCGTTGTAGAGAGGTGGCCGCTATAGAGAGGTGGCCGTTAGTGGAGGTTCGACTGTATTTTATAGTACCAAGATAAATGTAATCTGTCTTTATGTTGTGTAATTAAATCTCAGTGAACTTATTTTAAATATCTCTTACATTTCCCATTTCAGGTTTTCAGAGAACCTGAAGTTCAAGGTAGTGTAGAGAGTGTGTTAAAGGTTTTATTATCGAAGTTGTGGTTATATAAGGTGCACACTGATCTGATGGGTGGGTGTTTTACCGTTGAAGTTGTAGAGTGCTGGTGGGAGACGCGGTGGCTGATGATTTACCGTGAGCGCGTTTTGCCGATCTCCTGATCGAGTGTCTCTACACCAGCGAACTGAGAAAATACTTGGGGGGGTGGGGGGGGCGGGGGGAACCTGCGATAGACTATCCCATCCACATCCCACATCCAGGGGGAGTAGCAATACTCGGTTTCATGATTTTCTGTCAGAGGATACAATCTTTGTTGTGATGAAGGGATGAAGCTAGTACGTTATTCTCTAAACCTCGAGCGGTGGTTCACGTTTAGTTCATATTAACATACCATGGGTGTCGTCTCTGTTATAAACATATATTTTCCTTCATTTTTTCCGCAGTCCTTCGTCAAGAACAAGTTCAGGCAGTTCAATCAGCACGTGTGGAGCAGGTAAGAAAGTCTGATGGATCTCCAGAATCTCCTAACTGATTGCCATACTTTCTCGTAATATTTGTTGTGAGAATTTGATGATATCCCTTATTTGATGAATTTCTTTATTCTAAAGAGAAATGATATTTTGGTCACGTCAGGTTGAACGTTGATGTTAATTTTGTTTGTTAGAATTTTCACCGTTTTTTATATATTTCCCCGCGCTTTTCACCAGTTACATAGTTTTCCCGCGCTTTTCATCGTTTACATGTTTTCCCGCGCTTTTCACCGTTTACGTCCTTTCCGCGCGTTTTCAATATCCCTTAAATTAATATGAATTGCTGTATTCTCGTTGGCTGTCTATTTGTCATTTCTTTGGTATTCTAAGGAGAAATGATATCCAGGTCACGAGGTTGAACTTTGTTGTTAATTTTGTTTGCCAGGCTCCCGATTTCGACGACAAGAACCTAGTTATGAACAACGGCAACCGCAATCAAGGAGGTGAGCCAAGCAAACTGTTTGCATTATTTTAACCCTTTCCCTCCCATAGTGCTAAGTTCAAAATTGA
Source organism: Desmophyllum pertusum (assembly GCA_029204205.1). NCBI lineage: Eukaryota > Metazoa > Cnidaria > Anthozoa > Scleractinia > Caryophylliidae > Desmophyllum > Desmophyllum pertusum. The sequence continues at coordinate 1,290,311 of MU827308.1, read as the reverse complement.
GTAAACTCTTGATTTTAATTTTGCAAAATTTTCAAAAACAAACAGTACCACATGAAAGTACTGCTCAATAGCTTTCATTTGAATGGTCACACACTAGGGTTTCATCCACAGACTAAAAGTTAGAACCACCTTGTACCGCATAATAAACAGTACCACATGAAAGTACTGCCCAATAGCTTTCATTTGAATGGTCAAAAGTTAGAACCACATTTATTGACTCAAGGTTTGACTCTGGGAGTGAAAGGGCTAAAATTTACGCCTCGTAACCAATCCATGCAGACGAAATAACTAACATGGAGGTTTCTCTTTCTGTGTTGTTGCCAGTCCTCCAGGGGTTTGTGTATGCAGGCCAGGCCGCTCCTGCCAAGTCCACGCAAGTGAAATATATTGAGGAGCCAGAGGAGCCTCGCTTCAGTGCTGGTGGTGTTGTGGCACACGCAGTAATTGATGAACCAATGAGAATAGGGCACGAGCAGGGAGAAAGGTAATGGTAACTTTGAGCTTTTGTCCCGCCCTTTTCACCGTTTACGTGTTTTCGCGCGCGCGCGCCACCGTCACATGTTTTCCCGCGCTTTTCATTAATTTCTGACATATAGGAGCAGTGTGGGGAAGGATGTATATAGAGATTTACGGTGTTTGGCTTCTTTTCAGGTACCGTGCCTTGTTCAGCTACGAGCCTATTAACGAAGACGAGCTTCGCCTTGAGGAAGGCGATGAAGTGATCGTTCTGGAGAAATGCGATGATGGTTGGTTTGTGGGAACGTCTGCTCGTACCCATTCCTTTGGAACGTTTCCTGGTAATTACGTGGAAAGAGTTGCTTATTAATGGTGAGTCTGCCGATGTTTTGGCGAGGCGGTGACACGTTTTGCCGCGCTTTTCACCGGTTACATGTTTTCCCGCGCTTTTCATCGGTCACATGTTTTTCCCGCTCTTTTTGCCAGTAACATGTTTTCCCTCCCTTTTCACCGATTACGTGTTTTCCCGCGCTTTTCACCGGTTTCATGTCTTCCCGCGCTTTTCACCGGTTACATGTTTTCCCGCCCTTTTCAGCGGTTACGTGTTTTCGCGCGCTGTGATTGGTTTATTGAGCTATTGGCGGGTGTGTAGTGACGTAGTCACTGTTTCTTTAGTTACTATTTATAACGCTATTCTTTCTATTTGATCATTGCGTGCACTTTTGAAGTACACGAATTGCTGTTGTGTATCAAAATAAAGATTTGTTTATCTTGTTAAAGATGTCCTTTGCTCGTGACCATCATAATTTGTTTGGTAAATAAACTCTGTTGTATTTATTGTTTCAGATAACAAAGATCAACAGAACCAGCCAGTGAGTGACGTTCGCTTTCTACGCGGAGCACGGGAAGAACCTTACGATCACGCCAATATTTCCCCACCCTACCCCCAGTGGTCCGTCCCATCTGAACATGTTATTTGACTTTTATATGGATTATATATATTTTGAGATTGAGATGGGGTAAAACAGAGACCTTCTCTCTTTTATGAGAATCAGTTTGCTACAAGAGCGATGTACAGCGTTTTTATTACCGACTAAATAAGAAATTAATTCGACCGCATGTCTTCCTATGCAGCCGTTATTTGGCTCGTCACGCGTCACGCAACGCTTCTCCCCGGAGGAGAGCGTTGCGTGACGAAATAACAGCTTCGCACAGGAGGCTACAGCTACATTAATCTATCTCTATCTAGCAGGGTACGTTTGAAATGATCTCGCCCTGTTTTACGATCTCTTTTTTAGTCGAGATAAAATGAAAATATTTTAATCATGCTTTTTAGATACACATAGGGAATATGTATTTAGCGATTATAAGAATATGAAAATAATGGTCTAGAGATCTTTTTACCTGTATTCTATTGGACTGCCTATAACGCGTTTTGAGAATGGCGAATTGAATTTTTCATAACGCTCTGCATTCTTCTTTTTTTGCTTGCATGTAGATAAAACGTAACTACTGAGCTAATTAAATTAAATACAGTGCTCGCACTCCTTCCCAGAGCCCGTGCTCCTATTGATGGTGAGCAAAGGCCCTGGGAACAAGAGTTTGAAACGAACACGATCGCAAGCGCATGCTCACTCGGGAGATCAACTTTTGAATTGGTCAGAATGACGTGACCGAGGACTGACTGAGCCCGAGATGATCGCCAGTGACGTTGTTTATGAACATTACGTATTCTTGTGACGTCAGAGAGCTAGTCAGAGGATAGGCTGCAAAGCAAATAGAAAAGGAGGAGAGTTTGGGAACCCTGTGGCACTTGCAAGATAATAGCCCTTATGCGTGTTTACGTCAGACCACCAAGCCTCGCTTTCGAAGTCCAAACTTGTAAATTTTATCATGAACGAATTCCATAGCATCACGGATGAAAAGAATACCCACGCGGAAAATCAATACAAGCACCTGAAAGACCACCTCTTGTTTGGTAACCGTACGAAGTTTCGTTAGGTTAGGTTCTACCTGAGTCGAGAAAACGGAAGTTGAAAACTGAAAATTTAGAGACGTTTGTATGACTGGGTAGAAACGTCTCTAAATTTTCCCGTTTTCAACTTCCTTTTTCTCGACTCAGGTAGAACCTAACATATTAAACGAAATCTTGTACGATTACCAAACAAGAGGTGGTCTTTCAGGTGCTGGTATTGATTTTCCGCTCAGTTTAATTTTAATCATTTTGAATTTGGCGGCGGCCTTTTTGGAGTAAATGAGGCCAGGGTGAATTTTGAGCAGATGACGTAATCATGCATAAGGTGGTCAAAGTATGCCATGTACAGGGAAACCAGACAGACAGACTTAGCTATGTGAGTTTGGGCACCCAGTGGTACATGCAAGATAATTGGGATCAATGAACGGAGATTTTGTCATAAATGAAGCATATATTCTAACCCATTTGCAACAAAGCCTGGCGTATGTTTTGTACAACCTCGATTCCAGGCTCTCTCTCCTTTTCCTCCCTTGTCGTTGAGTAGAGAGAGAGCCTGGAATCGAGGTTGTGTTTTGTACAGTACATTGAATAGGAAAGATTTGAACTACAAAGCTATTATTAGACACTACGTACGGTTAATTTTAACATATGTTACTTCAGCATAACTTTTTTGTAATTAAAGTCTGATTTTATAAAAAAAAAACTCCTTGTTATGTTTTTAATGATATATTAATTAGTGAAAGCTAGTACCGTCAATTTTTCAACGCCCGTAAATTGATTCCATGAAATACTGTAAATTAGGACAAACCCAGCCCAACGCCTCTCTAGATTTCGCCAACCTCGTTCTCTTTCACTCCCAAGAGTGCTATTAAGTTCAAAACTGAGGAAAAAATTATTGAATTTCATTTGCAAAATTGTCAAAAACAAACAGCACACATGAAAAGTACGGCTCAATAGCTTTCATTTGAATCGTCACACATTAGGGTTTTATCCACAGACTCAAACGGTACAACCACATTTATTGAGCCAAGGTTTGACTCTGGGAGTGAAAGGGTTAACAACGCTCGGTAGACAATTATTGTTGAAGCTACAAGCTGCTATCAGGTGACATTTTGCTAAAAGCGTCCACTACTGACTGGGCTGAGTTTATACAGCCATCAAAATTCGTGTGTGTGAACGCATCCCCACAAGCGATTAGCATAGGAGAACTACACAACACTGCACATCCGGGAGATCCTTCTACACCACGTGACACCTGGGAATATCTCCACCGTATGCAGCGACTATTCACTGGTACAGGGAGGTCTGGAAGTATCTGTTTCACATACGGTATGATCAGGTCTTTGACATCGTTCAGGTCCATTTCTAGATGTTGTATACCAAATGGGACGCTTGTGTGAACGAGGACAGACGGTCCCAACATCTTCGGGATCTGAAAGAGAGAGGAGAAAAACGGTCGATTTCATCCTGGAACACCTTAGGGCCTCCACAGACTAGAGAGATAGTTGTCGATAACAAAAAAGCCAGTGTGTGAAGCTAGTTGTCGATAACTAGTGTAAGGGCCTTAGTTATCGATAACTAGCTTCACACACTGGCTTTTTTGTTATCGACAACTTTTTATAATCGACAACTAAATAGTTTGTCGACAGCTATCTCTCTAGTCTGTGGAGGCCCTGTATACATTTTATTCTGTAATAATTAGGCCAGCAACGAGCTCGAGTTTAGGCAACGAGAACCGTAGAACATTGCTAAACAAAAGGTTTAACTGATGAGCGGTACAATAGCTCTGCACGTGCTTATACTTCTTGCTACATTTCTTAGCCGTCCTCTGCAAAACAACAACGTGAAATGACCAAATTTTGTGTTTTCGGAGAACGCGAACAGCAACGACGAATTCTTCAAGTTTCTTTGGATTTGACTGATTAACGTAATATTCAGCTGAGAATAGTTCTGACACCGATAGACAAACTGAATGGAACTAGACATTCGCGCGATTCTGAAGTTAAATATAAATTCAATTTCTAATCAACAAAATGCGCAAGTGAGCCAAGCCACGAAAACGCGAAAACGAGCGGCGAAGCAGCGAGTGGAATGCGGCCGTGCGCCAAGGAAACCGCGGCTGCGCACGCTGTCAAAAAAAATATTTCAAGAGAGTCTAGAAAACTGGGGAACAATCTTATTCATCGCGAACCGAGTACAGGGACCCGGGAGAAAGTTTCGTTTAGAGGTGATTTTAGAGTTCACGGTGATATTTATGTTTTACTTTTTTTCTGGATGGTCAATCAAAAGAAAGGAAAATGGAATGGAATGAAAATACAAATTACTAGACACTCATCGCGGTCTATTGCAAACAGGCGAATATTATTGGTTCTTTACTTCGCTGGTAACCTCACCTACAATCGCACACGCGTTACCCTTGAAGGAAAAGTTTAATATTCACTCCCTCGTTTTTGCTCAGGCTCGTAGCAACGGCCAGCAAAACACAGAACTTAACCTTCACGAAGTCGGATGAGATCGTGGGGATCAGGGCAGAAATCCATTTAAAACTTGTATAAATAAAGATGTTTGAATATAAAGTTGTTTTACCTGAAACAGCCTTACCTTGACCCAGTCTCTTTCTTGAATCCACGGATACAAACCGCACACACGGATTTCTGTCACGTACTTACATGTCCACGGGACGTTGATTTTCGCTCCGCGATCAAAATACAGCGCTAATGCAAATCGAGATGAATACTGCACAGATTCCAAGGAAGATCGTTCACTTTCCAGGAAATCTTGAATGGAACCCTTTAAGTTAAGAAGCTGTGGTGTCGGAATGGTGACTATAACTGTATCAAATTCGGAGTTCTTTTCCTTAAGATCTGTGACCTGCCATGTTTTTATGTTTTGGCCATCACTTCCTGGCTTTTCAAGCCTGTTTATGCTGCTACAGTGGGTTTCGAAGAAAATGTTTGATTCTGAAAAGTATCCAAAAAAGTTTTATTAATACATAATAACAATACAGTAAGTCAAAGCTCTCTGAGCGGACACTCTAAAAAAGCCCAACAGGCCCCACGGGTTACAATATTATATAATAATTTTTTTTACAGTTATGTACAGTTGAACCTCTCTACAACGGCCACCCTGGGGTGGAATTAACTGGCCGTTGTAGAGAGGTGGCCGTTGCAGGGAGGTTTCAATAAAAGTGAAAATTAAAGTACGATTGGGACGGAAAATCCTGGCCGTTGTAGAGAGGTGGCCGCTATAGAGAGGTGGCCATTAGTGGAGGTTCAACTGTATTTTACAATTTAAAGCTTAGGGTTATTGAAACACTTTGTAGAAACACACCTGAAGAATGCAGAAAATGTTTGACTATCGTATTCATTCCTGATGGTGCCACAAAGTTTTTATTAACGCCATCCCCCTGTTTGTTTTTCTCCTTCAATGATCCCATTAAATGGAACCAGCACATTAGCAGATAACAGCTCCTGATAGAAACTAAACAACACAATTCCTTAAAGCGTAATCCTGGTTTTTATATGTCATGAAAATCCCAGGGATTTGATCCCAGGGATTTTGTTTCCCTCAATGGTCCCAAATGTCCCAGATGATCAGAGACATCTACATTATCATGTTTTTCATAAGTCGGGAATGTCTGGGATGGTCAGGAACAACAAAATCTCCAGTATCAATCGGGGATACTAAGGGACCAGCATGTCGGGAGATATGCTGGGATATTAATTAAGGGCAACATCCAAAACAAAAATTCCGAGAGACCACCAACCAGAGATACTGAAGGACCCCCCCATGGTATATTGAGGGACCACTTCCCAGGGAACACTAAAGGTCCACTGAAGGTCCACCTCCTAAGGGAAACTGAAGGACCACCCAGGGGATACTGAAGGTCCACCTCCCAGGGGATACTGAAGTTACACCTCCCAGGGGATACTGAAGTTACACCTCCCAGGGGATACTATGGGATACAACAACATCCCAAGCAAGGATTGTGAGGGACCACCTCCCGGGGGATACTGAAGGACCACCTCCCGGGGGATACTGAAGGTCCACCTCCCAGGGGATACTGAAGGACAACCTCCCAGGGGATACTGAAGGACCACCTCCCAGGGGATACTGAAGGACCACCTCCCGGGGGATACTGAAGGACTACCTCCCAGGGGATATTGAGGGACCACCTCCCAGGGGATACTGAAGCACCACCCAGGGGATACTGAAGTTACACCTCCCGGGGGATACTGAAGGACTACCTCCCAGGGGATACTGAAGGACCACCTTTCCCGGGGGATACTGAAGGACTACCTCCCAGGGGATACTGAAGTTACACCACCTTCCGGGGGATACTGAAGGACTACCTCCCAGGGGATACTGAAGTTACACCTTCCGGGGGATACTGAAGGACTACCTCCCAGGGGATACTGAAGGACCACCTCCCTCCACCACCTCCACCTGCATCCCGATTATGTAATAACCCGACTATAAAACAGAAAATGAACAGTACAGTAAAGGAGCAAACTCAAACGAAAAGAGTAAATTAATGTACCTCTCGTGAGATCTTGCATAAGCCGGCGTGGCTGAAACGTACTGCGCTCCAAGATCTGCGGTACATCGAGAATCACTCGGGTTTCTATTGGTCGTCATTCGTCCCCCAGCTCCCCGTGACTTCTCCCATACGGTAATGTTTAACACATCCTTGGGAAACTTTCGGCGAAGTAAATTAGCTGTTACTGATCCTGTGAGACCTGCACCGACAATAAGCAATCGGTGAGGCGATGGCATTTTGTCGTCAACGTTCATATAAACAGTCAACAGAATCACAAAAGTATTTTTAGCGCAGTGCAAGAGAATTCTATTGCGCAACTACTCACGTCGTATAACACAACACGAAAAGTCTCAAGACACCTGACGGTCAGCCTTGTCAGCGGGTAACCCCATGGATGTATGAACACTTTCAGGAAGAGAATGAAATGGACAGCGTTACAAATTGTTTTTTTGAAGGTTTCTCACGGAAATCTTGGCTATGGCCTTGGTTTTACGCTCGAATTTTACTCCTGTGGAATGTAAATGTAAATTGAACGTGGAGATTTTGAGCATCGTCCCGAAAGATCGCAAAAATGCAGTTTGTTCGTAAGCTTGTTGGGAGACCCGGTCGACCAGTGTCGAACTTTCATCAATCGGAGAGTGAAGATGAAGCTCTTTCGCTGAGGCATTTACGAAAGCTTTTTATGGAATTCCGACATTCACCTGTACCACTTACTGTCCGTGAACAGGAATCGAAGCTTTATATGATGTTACCTTTGTTTTGCAAGGTTTTTTGGACATGCCAAACCATGTACTATGACCGAGAAGTTTGGCGACGTTTGCCAGTTCGCGGCCCACGTTTCGAAACTCATGGTGAATGAAATTCGTCGGAGAGCCGCAAAGCAAACGAACGAATCTGCTAGTAAAAGGATTATTGATTTTCTTATGCGCGATTCTGCAGAGGATACCGTTTCTGGTTGGAATCTTTTGAACACACTGAACATTCTTGCTTCCGCAGACACCCCTGTTGTGGAATGTATGGTGGCCGCCAGTTTACCATCAAACATGGTGAAATGTCTTTATTTGTTCTACGATTTACCTCCACTTGAGGGAAATAATGAAAAGAGTATCGAAGACCTGCGAGATGATGTGTCGACGATACAAAAGTTATACACTCAAGTTCTTGTAAAACTTTGCAATTATTACGCGACGTCACGCGAGCTTGTGGACACTGATGACCTCGCTTTGCTTTTTACGTCGATATCGTGTTCGATCCCGAAACACAATGTACAGTGGCGTAGCTGTGTGTCGGAAATTTGATGACTTTAACTCGCCATGGTTTAGACAGGGATGCAGTTCACTACATTCACAGTAAGTACGGATCGATTCGTCTGAAAAATATAAATTGATACAGTTGTAAAAGTGCTTAATTGATTTATTGTCTGTAAGATATACGCCGCTTTCAATATTATGCAATGTACGTGTTTTAATGTCCGTCTTGTTTTGACGATTCTCGAGATGACTTTTAATAATTCACGTTGTTTGGGTGGCGAATTTGGTTTGTAGATCAAACAGTGGCTAGCTGTGCTTGCTCAAATTTGCATTTGTATATTATTGAACAGCTAATGGATCTCACACAGAATCACTTTTATTCATTCCAAGTCCGTAAGGGAATAATGGGAAAAATAATTGCATTTTAATTTCAATTAAAATATTTCTTTTTAGACGGAGTTTCATGCAAATCATTTTCAAAAAATCAAAACAGATTGAAATGAATTGATTATTCTGATCAAACAAATCAAAAATGAATTAGTCTGTATTTAACTTGTAGATCATGAATATAAATAAGAAAGTTGACATAGTGTGAAACAGGAAATGCATTTTATTGGAACATGCACCTTGCATTTTTTTTTTTCACAAAAATATAAACAAAAAAATTAACAAAATTATGTTTAAATTTTTATTACTTAACCCTTTCACTCCCAGAGTCAAACCTTGAGTCAATAATGTGGTTGTATCTCTTGAATCTGTGGATGAAACCCAAGTGTGTGACCATTCAAATGAAAGCTATTGAGCAGTACTTTCATGCGGTGCTGTATTTTATGCTGTACAAGGTGATTCTAACTTTTCAGTCTGTAGATGAAACATTAGTGTGTGACCATTCAAATGAAAGCTATTGAGCAGTACTTTCATGTGGTGCTGTAGTTTATGCTGTACAAGGTGATTCTAACTTTTGAGTCTGTAGATGAAACCCTGGTGTGTGACCATTCAAATGAAAGCTACTGAGCAGTACTTTCAAGTGGTTGTTTTTGATAATTTTGTGAACTGAGTGAAAGACCTCCTGGGTGGACACTACACAATCATTGAGTGAAACTTGAATGTGTTCGATGGAACTATATTCCATAATTAATTATCATAATTATTATTAATTGTCATAATTTTTTCTTTAGGTAAATCATGCATTGCTCAGTGCCTGATGAACATGAGACAAATACAGCAAGTGAATCCTCTGGAACTTGTCGAAATGATCGTCACGCTGGTCTGCTGTCTGAAAGATTCATCTGCCATTTCTCATTATTTATTGGCGGATTTCCGAAGTTGTGAAGGTTACCTGTTTCTACTAGAATTGCTGTTAATAATGGGTGAGATGACTGGGAATGAAGCACGCGAAGCTTGTAGGAATGTTGTCCTCCTTGTGTCGTCGCTTGTGATGATAGGTCATGTGACTCTAAGGCCTCTTGTCAGTATTGGGACTCCATTTGAACAGGACATTTCATTTCAAATTCCAGAACCACTTGGTGGAGGTATGTTTACTGGCAAATTTTATGTCTCTCCAAACCATTTAGGAAGAGCTCGAGTTGAATGGGGCATGGGTTGAACGAGAGAGAAGTGACGCATTTCTCCTTTTCTTTTTAACCAAAACGACCCAACCCGCGCTCTATTACTCCAGCACCTGCTATGCAAGCTACGACCATACATGTATATATAGGTACAGGGTTTAGTAGAAAAAGTTGCTTATGAGAGTGTCGACTGTAGTCATGTTATATTATACTGGGTGAACAATACCTGCCAATTTTACATTTCTTGAAAGCCCTTTATTTTCGATATCTCAAACTCCTGATAACTCTGACTGTTTTCCGTTTCCCCATTGGAGGGTTTAGGTTATTGGGATTCTACTGTATTAAATTTAATAAGAGATTATCATCATTGTCATCATCACCATCTGTCCTTTATGTGCCAGTGTGGCATAGGCATGAACATAATTTAATAAGAGATCATTATCATTCATTTGCAGGAAGTAGTGTCAGAAACATTGATGCTTTTCAAGTTCTACAAACTGTATTTCGCGAGGTAAGAAAATTCAATCTAATGACCATTTCTTGAACTCATCTTTTACTTACACATTAATTTATTATTAATTTATTAATTAATTGATATTAATTAAAAAATAATTAATTATTAATCATAAATTAATATTATAATACTGATTGATCATATCATTTTTTGCAGACAACAGACAAGCTCCTTTGTTTAAATATTCTAGACTGCATCAACAGCATTTACTGCTCCGACAACGCAAACTTTTTCATCCTGAACAACAACGCACATTAGCTTACTTTGTCGAAAAAGCACCTGAGAAAGAGACAGAGGTGCAAGAAAGAATTTTCAAATTGTTGGAACTTGTGATTTGCAACCTGAACTGGATTCCTTGCCCTGAGCTCTTCTCTATAAGCATTCTTTTCAAGAACAAAAAGTAAGACATCTTTTTGATAAAAATACCGTAAAAGCTCCATTTAGCCCCCTCTCTATTAAGCCCCCCCCCCCCCCCTCACCTCCTTCCATCAAGCTGATGTAAATGACTTTTCAGCAATATTTTCTGGCGTTTCAGTCACTTTGTATTGAAACGTGATCTTTAATTTCCAGAACTATCGTCGAGTTAGGGTATAAATGACGTTTCCTTTGTAAGACGGTCATACATGACCCATTTCTTGTTCTGTTTTAGTTAGTGATGTAATAGTAAAGTTTGAAAAATTAATGTGAATTTTCTTGAAAATTTATGATTTGAAATAAGCCCTGGCCCCTCTCTCTATTAAGCCCCACTTCTTGAGGCCTGAAATTAAATAAGCCCCCGGGGGGCTTAATAGAGCTTTTACGGTAATGCTACCAAAAAAATAGATTTACTACTACCCTATTATTATTAGAAGGGTGACTTGTGTAGAATGAGTGCTGGTAGATTGTTGAGGCATAAAAATGCTGGAGGATAGCTGTGATGGACTTTCAGCATCTCATATGGTTCTTGGTAAAGCCGCACTCGGGCCAAACTGGCCCACAATGCCAGCGCTTATCCCAGTTTCTGTAGCATGAAGCTGACTAGGAGTTTATTGCTACTCCACCTGGATGAGATGCTAGTCCATTGCAGGTTACCCCCAGCATTTTGTCGCCAGTACCCATTTATACTCCTGTGTAGAGAGAGGTACTGTGAGAGTAAAGTGTCTTGCCCAAGAACACAACACAATGACCCAGGCCAGGGCTCGAACCCGGACCACTCGATCCGGAATTCAACGCGCTAACCATTAGGCCACGGTATCTCCCACCATGTACTAGAGTAGACACTTTTAAATAATTAACTATTTCCATAATATTTTCCTTCCTGCTAGGGTGTCTGGTTGTCATCAAGTTGCCCTTTGCTTTGTCATTCGCATTCTGAGTTTTGATCCAAAGTATAAAGACGTGTTCAGAGTAGTCGGAGTACTGGAGACACTTACAAATTGTCTTAAGCAGTATGCTGATGGTTTAAAGGAAAAATATGACGGTAGGTTTACATATGAATACTGTGTGTAGTCATCACCTTATCTGGCTTAGTTTTATAATTCTAAAACCCTCGGAGTGGGTAGGAAATTAATTTTCAACATTCTTTCTCAACCAGAAACAGTAAAGACTGCAAGTTGCCAACTGGACGAAAATGAATTTGATGATACTGAAAATGTTGTTCCTGATTACCCGTTCTTGTTGATGGGATGTCTCAGACTGTTACTGGAAAATAACCCCACAAATGCCACCTTGTTCCGTGAATGTGGAGGTGCTCGCTGCATCCATAATATTGTGCCATACGCCAGCTCAAGAACAGAGGCTTTGAAGATAATCAGAGAGTTGATTCTGAGTGGTGGAAATGATGATCTGGGTGAGAGGAAGATAGCAACCTTTAGATCAGAGTCCGGTTTTCGTTCTCCTATACCTTCAGGGGAGGAGCGGGGCTCGTGAATTTCCCTAACAGCGGCCAATAATCAAGCCTACATGTACTGATCATTATTTTATAACAAGAATAATTTTGAATTGATTTTGTTACATTGTAGGTACACTCCTTGGCTTGATGCATTCAACTCGCCAGTCGGAGGTCAAGCTCAAGACAGATGTGTTAGATGCCCTGTTGAAGGTGTTTGACCTTGACCCCAGAACCCGAGCAGTGTTTCGAGAGGTTGGCGGGTTTGTGTATGTCATGTCAGTTTTGATCAACATGGAGGGGAGTCTTGCAAATCCAGTATCTCCCACATGGATTGATGGTGAGGAACTACCTGACATTAAAAACAAATGACGTATCCGGCAATCAGAAAATGTTATCATAACTATACATGTAGGACAATCTTTTTTTATGCAACATTTCCTTTAAAAAAAGGAATAATTTATAGACATAATTTATATTAAAATATTTTATAGACATCTCAGGGTACAAAGAAAACACTCAGATTTTCCAGGATGCCGTTTGGGCAAGTTAGAGCCACTGTGTGCTAACCTGAAGGCCTTTCTCATTGGCCTTACTTCATCTGCCAACTAAAAATGTCCAAAATTTACCTGCCCATCGGACAGGTGATGGATAAAATGCACTTGCACGACAGAAAAATCAACTAGCCCCGGGCTATTGGACAGCACTTTCTTTGCACTCTACAGCAAAGATTGGCTTGTATGCTTTGCAATTTGCCATCTTCAATGGTTATATAAATATCTAAGTTCATCAGCTGGTTGGACGGCATTGTCCTCATTGGACTGTTTATTCTATTCCCTCTCAGTTGACAGAGGAGAGATTCTCGTTCTTCTGCGGACGGTCTTCCATGTTCTGACAGCTGCTATTCAAGATGATCCTGCAAATAAGAACTTCATGGATGAGGTATAAACATTTTAGAGTGTACATATATTTGCTTGCATTATTATTTAATAATAAAAAATTGATGTGTTTACTAACTCAGAAGAACACCAAAGAGGTAATAATAAACCAAAAAGGAACAAGGATGGTTAAGGATGGAGAAGATGGAGATGGATTACCATTAGTAGTATTAACCAACAACAAAGTTTTAGATGCAATGGCCTAATGCTTAGCGTCCTGGCCTCCGGATCAAGCGGTCCGGGTTCAAGCGTTGGCCGGGGTCATTGTGTTGTGTTCTTGGGCAAGACAACACTTTACTCTCACAGTGCTTCTCTTCACCCAGGAGTATAAATGGGTACCAGCGACAAAATGCTGGGGGGGTAACCTACGATGGACTAGCATCCCATCCAGGGGGGGTAGCAATACTCTAGTCGGCTTCATGCTAAGGAAACCGGGATAAGTTTTGGCAGTGTGGCTGAGTTGTTGTCCCGAGTGCGGCTTAGAGTACATAAAAACAAAATTAGGATAACATTTTGAATGTTTACCCTGCAGTTGCCTTTGTACAGTTAGATTTCAGGTAACTTATTATTCTTTAATAGCAATTTGTTGTGTTATCACTCCATAGATCCGATTCAGAGGGCTTTCAGACACAATCCGCTTACTTGGTTGCTTCTCCTTGAATGCCGTCAACATTCCATCATGTTGCGCAGGTGAAGAACAGAAGAAATGGAAGCTTTGCGAAAGACAGTTCTCGCAGTCACTACAGCACATACCGCTGTCTGCTCGGCCAAGCGTTGACTCGGTCAAATCTTCAGTGACATTTGAAGGCGCTTTAGACATCGATCCTCGCTCTGTGCTGTTTGCGGCTAATGAGATGTTGAAAAATCTGTTTGACATGGCTACAGATTCGTTCTGTTTGAAGAGTGGAAGCCTCATACCGGTGGGTTTAGCTGGAGCGCAAACAGGAAGAAATGGTCTTGGTATTGCGTACATTTACCATCCTGGTGCAGTGACGGCAGCTGTTGATCTGATGCCCGCTGTGTCAGAAATTAACGGCACAGTTACGTCAGAGGTACAAGTACCATAATTTTTTTTTTTCGAGTAGCTTGTGTCACTGACAGAATAATATTTCTCATATTTCTGCCAAGCTTAAAATATACCATCATTTCTTTCCAAGTACCAGAAATGTTTGAATTATTATTTAGGAGCTTAAAGATGATTTCCAGTCCGTACTGTGCAGTCTCAGTTCTTTTTTCATTTTGTTTTGAATTTGTTGATATGTTACACTTCGGTAATAGCGTACATGAAGTTTTTGAGTCCGCCATTACAGGTCATTATGTTTAAAAATGTTCGATGAGCTGAAACGTCGGTTTGGGATAACGGTTATTCTTCTACTTGTTATTATTGTTTGGCAAGGATATCTGGTGTTAATAATGAAGAAAAAGGTAAGTTTGTCCCAGAATTTTTATTTGGCTAGTATTTACATTCCTTCGTTTGAGACTCAAAAACATTGCAGGGCGGAGATTGCACAGTACGGACTGTAAAATCATCTTTAAAGGGGCAATGTCATGATATGTTAAATAATTTTTAAATAATCTTCAAATTGAAGAAAGCCTCCAAATAATAGTTTACTAAGTAAGAAAAACACCAAATTGGTAATAAGAAACCAAACAGGAACAAGGATGGTTGAGGATGGAGAAGATTAACACAGATTACGAATGAAGAACTTGAAAAATTTGTGCTAAATTTTTCAATGCACAAACCAGGGCACTTATTGGAGACAGGGCACTTATTCTGGATGGGACGCTTACTATTTGCTTTTACCTTGTAATGTCTACTTATTGGAATAGAAAGTGTTTATTAAAATAGGGGCGCTTATTAAAAAATGTTTTTTGTTTGACAAGGGATGCTTGGAGCTGCAGTTATACTGGATTTGTCACCTGCAGAACTTGTTGAAATGCGAACACAATCAACAAGTGATGTGCGAGGCTGGACTTCCTCAACAGATTCTCGACAGATGTGAAGCAGTTCTGATCACGGAAGAACATCCACTACATGCTCCTTTACAGAGAATGTTTGAGAGACTTGCCTCACAGTCTTTAACACCTACAGTGTTGAGGTACAATTGTACAAGTTCTTTTTATATTTTAAAGGGGCACTGTCCTGATTTTAGCATGATTTTGGGGAGCTCAGAAACATATCTAGATCATAGGAAGCTGATCAATAATGGTTTTATTCTGAAGAATAACACTCGACAAATGACAGGAACCCATTAGGAAGTGAGGATGACGAACGACAGCGAGGATGGAAATAGATTGCAATATGGATTTTTGAAAAAACGTCAGGATGTCAGTTTTTCAAAGTTTCAAATTTGGCTCGGAATTTGTTGCAGTATGGAATTTCTTGAAGAAATTGCTTTTTATTATTTAGTTAGAGTTTATTAAGTTCTTATTTCATAGATTTAGGGACCATTTCATGCATTTATAACAGTTTTGAGCAAATACGTCGGGACAGTGTCCCTTTAACCTGCCTAGGATCACACGAGAATAAGAGTTGGCTTGTACAATCATTTTATTTAACTCTCAGCAACTGTCGCCGACCCAAACTAAACGAGAGAAAACTCTCGACAACTCTCAAGAAAAACTGAGCAGGTTCAAATTCGCACAAGAGTCGATGAGAGTCAACAAGAGCGCATGAGAGCACATGAGAGCACAATCATGAGAGTGTATGACAGCACATGAGAGTTTCAGGCCAAACGCTGAATATTTGAGGAGCAATTTCATCTCTCTGCACACCTTTAATTTATTATAATTAACAGGATGCAAAGAAAACATATTTTCCAGGATGTCCTTTGGGCAAGTTAGAGCCACTGTGTGCTACCCTGGAGGCCTTTCTCATTGGCCTTACTTCATCTGCCAACTAAAAATGTCCAAAAATTTACTCGCCCATTGTGAAGTGATGGATAAAATGCACTAGCCCAACAGAAAAATGCACTAGCCTGGGCTATCGGACAGCGCTTTCTTTGCACTCTGTAGTACAGTGAACCTGTTAATCCACACCAACGGGCCACCAAAATGTGGTCGGATTAACAGAGTGATCGTATTAAGGGTTCTTAAATAAGGTAATGACTGACAGAACTTTAGTTCGAACAAAAGATAGTTGTTGTATTAACAAGGTGGTCGTAAGGAGGGTTCGACTGTATTGTGTTACATTATTAAATAATTGTGATGATTTTTATCACAGGGATTTTCTCAGGCTTGGGTTCCCACTCTACTGTCAGTCTCTTGACACTCCAAATGAAACTGCTCAGAATACCACAGAATTAAATGACGAAACAATCCTTGAAGAAAATCCACCAGACAACACAGAAAAAAGCCAAGATCTGAACGAGTCACTGAGGAAGATTTCAGAGGTAACACCCAGAAAAGTGTCAGATATCGTCAACAGAAAACTCTCGGATTCAGAGGCTCGTTCCAATACACTGACATTCAGAGATGTGATGCTTAGCATGATACAGCCAAGCTCAGAATCTGGTTCCGATGTTGAATCAAATTCTGACGAGGATGACTTTTTGATTGTTCAAAACGCAAATCTCACTCCTGGTCCTTCGTGCTCTGTTGAAGAGAATAATGAAGAGGGAATAGCTGAGGGTGACGATACGCCTCCAGTCCCGCCACCAAGAAGGTCCAAAACAAATTCCAGCAGACGCGCCTTTGAACGTTCACTTGATCTGGACACATGTACAGATCATACTCTTGGTCAAGAGTATCAGGTAACCATGGAAACCAGCGATGAGCGGAAAGATGTATTGACGGCAGAAGTTGATGGAGTGGATATTGAATCAATTGGTAACACTGCTCAACAAGTTTCTTGCATAGATCAAGGGGAAGACACGGTCATTTTAGATTTAAACGGGGAAGTCAAAGAAACCATTAGTGATAGTTCAACGGAGGAATCCCCCGAAAGAAAACATTCTGAAACAAACATTGAAGTTGAGTCAGACATTGATGATGAAAACTTACCGAGTACAGAAACTGTTAGTTGCGTCACAGGCAGCTCACTCAAAGCTGCTGATGCGAGCTTTGATGACATCAGTACAAGACTCTCGCAGATCACAGAATCCCACCCAGACCCTTCCGATGACTACAGCTGGAATCAACAAACAAGCCCTTCAAACGTGGAAGGTGGCGATGCCAAAGATATTGAAAAGGATGACAATGCCAAAGAAATTAAAATGGATGACAATGCCAAAGAAATAAAAAAGGGCGATGCCGAAGAAATTAAGAAAGATGACAATGAGGAAGTGCCTTGCCAGTTGCACGGTGGAGGTGCTGTGTCACTCACCCGCGTCAAGTGTGTGGTTTCCATGACAACCCCAAGGGATGCACGAGCCCATGGCGCAACAGACTGCCCATCTTTTGTGGAGTTTGACATGAGTGTGGATGGGTTTGGTTGTCTGTTTTTGCCAGCTATTGCTCCTCAGGTCTCAGCTGGTAAGATTTGTCTTTAATAGAATATAAGTCGTTATAAATGTCACTATGTTGAAAATTACCTTCCAATCGAAGGAAACCTCAACATAATAGCTGGATAAGGTGGAATAATACCTAAGAGGTAATGATAAACTGAAAAGTAACAAGGATAGTTACGATTGGGGAAGATTGAGACAGACAACAAGTGATGGACTTGAAAGATTTAGTAGGCCTAACTCTGCCAATTTATGGAATTGTGTGTTTGTTAGGTTACAAGGTGTAATTTTATGCTAATGACAGAGGTGAATCTTGTAAACAGATATCCTAGGTTATCAAGGAAAAAATCTTGAATTTCATTTTGCAAAAATGTCAAAAATAAACAGCACCACTTGAAAATACTTCTCAATAGCTACCATTTGAATGGTCACACACTAGGGTTTCATCCACAGACTTAAAAGTTACAACCACCACATTTATTGACTCAAGGTTTAACTCTGGGCGTGAAAGGATTATCCTAAGCTTATTATTGTGACATAGCCTCTTTAACAAAAACATGTTTATTGTCTTTACAGGAATTGCGACCGTGAGCTCAGTAATGGCGCCTGCAGCAGTGATGGGTGGTGTCCCTGGGGTGGGGGTAGGGGAAAGAATGTTCCCCCCTCAGGCAGGATTGACATTTGTATCATGGATTTGTGTTGATCAGTACAGTGATACGACGGACGACCAACACCCTGTCAGGCTGTTAACGATCATGCGGCAGTTTCGTAGCGGAAGTGAAAAAATCCCCAATGTGCCATGTTTGAGTATCAGTATCTCCGCCAAAGATAGAATGCTTGTGGTATGTTACACTTTGTTTTAAATATGGTCGAAACTCTCTTACAATGGCAACCTTAATTTGGAGCAGAATTAACTGTCCATTGTAGAGAGGTGGTTGTTGTAGGGAAGTGTTAATAGGTGTATGGATGGGCGCACAGTCGTGATAAAAAATCCTGGACATTGTAGAGACATGACCGTAATAGAGAGCTGGTTGTAAATGGTGGTCTGACTGTAACTTAGTTACATTTACAAACTCGGTCGGTCGGTCGGGAGCAAAACCAAACATGACTTTGCTTCCTTCATGTGCTTTCATGTACTTGGCACAGGTTAATATGTGTTTTTGTCTTCACGTTCTGATTGGTTTATTGCATTATTTGCATTTGCCATGCAATGACATTTTTTTGCTATTTCAAGGAGTAAAATTTAATGTTTAACAACAGTCAACAGGAAATCAGAATAATATACCGTAAAATTTCGAAAATAAGCCCCGGGGCTTATATTTTTCAAAGGACTTTTTGAGGGGCTTATATACGGAGGGGTTTCTTTTCGGAATTTTACGGTAGTCGTGCTCTTTAGTAGTACATTTGAGCCTACCTAACGATCTAACCTTCCTTTATGGTTGATTGACAGGTTTGCACAGATGAGATTGGGTGTGTAGATGGTGCTGACTCAGCAGCGATGCAGACCCAACGTGAACGTGAGCACACTGAAGCCAGATTCCTAAGTGACCAGTTGTTAGAGGAAGGTCGCTGGCACCATGTGATGGTTGTGCTCAACAAAGCGTTGATAAGGAATAGCACTTGTGCTTTGTTTGTGGATGGAAAGCACGTTAACACTTGCAGAGTAAGTGAATTTTATTCATTTATTGCTCAGGTGTCATGTGTGGGAAGCACAGTATCCTAATGTGTTGGACTTGCGATCCATGTGATTGGAACAGACTTTATGTAGGAATACCTTTTATCTCCACTGAACCTTAAGCCATAAATAAATACTTTTCAAATATAATTTTCAGCTGAAGTACATCCAGGTGGCTGCCACTAGTCCAGATGCAACAGTGGTCAGCATGGCTCCGTATATCTCTGCATATCTTGGCACTCCACCTAACCCAGGCTATCGCAGATGTTCACGACTGCTATGGAGACTGGGTCCCACTCACCTGATAGAAGAGCCACTGTCTGGCTCAACAGCTGATGAAATGTATAGACTGGGACCTAACTATGTTGGTAGTTTCCAGGCTCCCTGCCCTGAAGGCCAAGTCAGAGTGGTAAGTTGGCAAGTTTAAGCCTGGTTCTCATCTCCAGAATGCCTGCGATATCGTTGCCGGCACTAGCTGGGACTGCCCAGATTACCGTACAGTAGGTCTTTACCACTGGCATGCCTGTGAACTTGATTTGAATTCAACTTTGCAGGCATGTTGACAGAATGTGAACACCCGCTGTGATATACATGTATAGCTGGGGCAATTGCCGTCAATGACATCTCAGGTCTATTGATGGCATATGAGAACCACCGGGTCAGGCAACAAAGTCTGCCTCTGTCGTACTCTTTAGATCTGTTCCTTAGACTATTACGATGTATTACTTTAGACAAAAAAAAAGTACAGTGAAGCTCCCATAAGTGGACACCCTCGAGAAGCAGAAAATGTGTCCACAACTAGAGCTGGCTGCTTACGGGAATGTGTAAATACAGAGTTTGTATGAGCTAGAGTTCAAATGGGGTTTTGTCACGGTGGCTGTAAGTAGAGCTGTCCGCTTACGAGAGTGTCCGCTCAGAGAGCTCCAACTGTATTTTGTTTATGACTGTATACTTACTTCATCTGCAGTATTTTTTTTTCTCATTTTTCATTTTTTTCATTTTATTTATTGCAACACAGAAACAATACATCCAATATGATTACTTACAATACTTATGATGAGCTTACTTACAATGCTTGCAATATCCAATGTTTACATTCTTTATAATAATATAGGACTAGGTTAAACAAAAACAAAAAAAACAAAAAAGTAAATTACAAAATAATTGCCCATTGCTTCATCTGCAGTATGGTTCTGAAGGTGTTGACCCACTTGTGAGTGAAGACAAGGTGATGTTTGGTATTCATGGACATGCCAAATCAGTGCTCACCCTGGCAAAGATTCGAAAACACTTCAGGAAAAGTGACACACGAGCTGTGGCAAGAGAGGTATGACTAAGTCTCTTCTTCGACATGTAAAAATGGTCAAAAAATGTTTTCCCGCAACGTAGGTCCTGCTCTATTGGGATCAACTGTTTTAAGTGGAATCAAACTCGGTTGAAATCAAAGTTTTCTGATAGAACATGTCTCCAACCATTTTCGGATGACATGATTCATCAATATTCAACAAGCCTTTGAAGTAAATCTGCTGAAAACATTTTTTCTTCCAATAGAGCACAAAAACTCACCAACCAACCAACTGAAAATGGCCCGGGGGGGAGAGACTCCCATATAAAAGTGATCAGGGTGATCGTCGGTAATTTTGGAAAGAACCCCTAAAAGGTACCAAAATCTCATTTTGTGGGTGTGGCTTGAATTCATTTTCATCCCTAAGAGGTACCAATTCTAAGACAAAAACTAGCTCCTGCCATATTTTTCCTGGCTTAATACCCTAAAAGGTACCGGAATAACTCTAATGGTGGTCATCACCCTAAGCGGTATCAAACCACAAATGTTAACCCCTAAAAGGAAAAAAGGAAGAAAAAAAACCTAAAAGGTACAACGATCACCCCGTCACCTTTGTATGGAAGTCCCACATTACTGATACTAAACTTGTTTCCCCTTGATCTGTTCTTCAGCTTGGTCTCTCAACCCACGACAACACTACACCAGTGCGACTGATCCACAACACGGCAGCCCATCTTCAAGGCGCTTCTCGGACAATCGGTGCGGTGATCATTGGTTGTTCTGGGGTGCGAACCTTCTGCCCCAACCCAGTTTCTAAGCTGATAGAGTGTATTGGTGGTGTGTCGGCACTGCTGGGTTTGGTTGCTATGACAACTGATGTTGAAGGGCTTTATGCGTCCGTCAAGGCTCTCAGTTGCGTGCTGAGAAGCAATCCTTCAGCGAGAAGAGATATGGAGAGAACAAGAGGTTACCAGGTATGCAGATGGCAAGAGCCGCATCAAAATTCTTCTGACTTGTAGCTTTTTCCCCCTTTTAAAATGCACTCCTTGGAGAACACACATAGTCAAATTTTAAACAAGACCTTTTTTCTAAAAATGCTTGTCGACACCATGATAATCTGGGAGGTTACCTCTAAAATTGGAAAATTAGATAGAAACGCCTGTGTCATACCATTATTACATTTATCTCTATGAAAGGATCCCAGTTAGAAACTTAATTTAATTTCCTCTTGTTTGCGTTCTGACTTTTACATACTAGTTGAACCTTTCACTCCCAAGAGTGTCAAAGCTCAAGATTGAAAAACATTCCAAATTTCATTTTGCAATAATATTATATGGAAAAACAAACTGTACCACATGAAAGCACTGCTCATTTGAATGGTCACACACTAGGGTTCCATCCACAGACATAAAAGTTAAGCACAGTAATTGACTTGATGCTTGCTTCTGGGAGTGACTAAAAGGAAAAAATCCATTATTTTATTCTACTTGCGGTATTAGGAACACTCTAACAGTTTGTTTTTCTAATTACCATTCCAGATCTTGGCATTGCTACTTCGGAGGAAGAAAAATTTGCTGAACACGCACATTCTTCACTTGACATTTGCATTAGTTGGAACAGTAGATAGTGACAGAGAGTCGTCTGTCATACCCAACAGAGTGGCATTCAAAGACTTACTCTGCGATTTAGAGGTAAATAAACTAAATTAACTGGATGTCGAAGCATGCAGTCATCTTTCACACATGTTTGAAAGATCCTCTTTCTCAAGGCTATGAAAGCCGTTCCATGTATGAATGCTGTGTAACTGGCATTGAGAAGAAGAGGGCAACAAGGAGAAAAAAGACGTCCATTAACCAGAACCAGGGTTAAAGTCTGTGTACAAGTATAGTGGCTTATCAGGTCGGCGCTTAACTCCAGTTTCCATAGCATGAAGCGACTAGAAGTATCACTACTCCCCTGGATCCATGGGATGTTAGTCATATAGTTATTATTAAATATTGCAGGTAACCCCCCAGCATTTTTGTCAGGTTGCCTGACAATTCACCAGTACCCATTTATGCCTGGGTGGGGAGAGGCAATGTGAGAATTAAATATCTTGACCAAGAACACAACACAATGACCCTGGCCAGGGCTCGAACCCAGAGTCTGGTCAGCACACTAACTATTAAGCCACTGCTCCTCCCACAAAACCAGTGAGATGCTCTAGAAAGTAACGCCTGTGACTGATGTCGTCAACTATTTGAAGTTAACATCATTGTCTTGTCTTTATTTTTAATGCCTATAAAACTATGTGTGAATTTTTTTTTCTAGGTGTGGCGTGATGCCCCTGCAGACTTACAGCGATCATTGTTCTCACACTTTCTGGAGCTTTTGGGTCCAGGAAGGTAAACATGGCTTACTTTCTGTTTGTGTGCATTGGTTGACAGTACTACAAAATAAATGCAAAAGAACCAAAATTTAAATAAATGTGTATTTTGACAAGCAAAGAAAAGTCATTCAAATGGAATAACATATTAAAAGATATTCAAGTAGATTTTAATTTTTGGGTCTGTTAAAAGTTACTTCAGCATTTTATCATACATGATAAATTGCACCTACTTTCTTCAAAAGTATAGCAATGTTTGTTGAGGAATTCTTTATTCTTTTCACCAGTGAATCAGTAAGGAATGCTGAACTGATGCAGCGACTGAGCTTGGTGCCGAAGCTGCTGTTTGTCCTTCAGGATGACAGTGTGACTGATTCGACAGCGCACACTATTGCCAGCGTTTTATCAGTGCTACTAAGTAACACAACTGAGAGGAAGAACCTGCTTAGGTAAGAGACCAACGTAATAAAATCCCGGGGGGGGGGGGGGGGGGAGGGTACTCCCTATAATGGACTATATGGGGAGGCTCCACCCAAAGGGGTACCTTTTTCAGGCTGGAGGTGTATAAAAGGGTAGGGATTTCATGATTTGAAGTATAGAAAAGGGTAGGGAAAACTGTCATTTAGGTGTTTAAAAGGGCCTTTCAAAATATCTCGAACAGACGCACCTAATGGCTGATTCATCCAATATTTTAAGGGGCTACTCAAGCGAGTGGGTCTTACAATGATAAATTTTTGAAATATTTCTAATTTTCATTATGTAGCTGAGCTATTTAAGAGTGGTACTTGATTGGTCAGTTTGAGTAACATGATGTCGGAGCCTCGATCAAAAGGAAATAAAAATAACGTGTTACCTTTTCTGTCAAAACTATTAATAGATTTCAAAAAAATTATCATGGGGCACAGGGAATCCTTCTCTTAGATCATCATCTCTTGAAATAAATCTTTAATATTATTTCTAACATAAATTTTTCTTTTATCAGGTTTGGCCAATTTCCTGGTGTCAACTTTATCAAGTCACCCTTTAAATGAAAATGAAATAAGACTGGATGCTGCGTCGGCAACTGAAGCCAGCAATACTGAGGGAGGGGAGACAGAGGAGACTTTGTCTCCACGACGCATTTGCTTGCGTAATGTGATGCTTGAGCTCATTCTGTGTCTCATCTATGCTGAAGGCGGTGAACTGGATCATAGGTAAGGCAACAGAACTATAAAGGAGCTATGTCACGATATTATATTTAGTCACGCTATTGGTCAATTTGCACATAATTTTCTTGGGTGGCCTTGGTTGGAGTAGTCACACTATAGCTAATATAGACTTGTCCGAAACAAAGGACCTCTTTATCAATATCAAAGTGTCAATTTTCTTTGTGTAATAGGGTATTAAATTTTGCGTTTTTAATTTCCGCGGCACCTTTTTTTTCGCAAGTATTTAATTTTCATGAATTTTTTTCAATAATATGCGAAAATTAATAAGAGTAACTAAAGATAGTTGCTTCATGCTATGGAAACTGGATAAGCTCTGGCAGCTGTGGGACACTAGGCCTGTGACGACTTTATCCAGTGTGTACCATTGAGCTATACAATTCAGCAAGTGTATATTTTGTCTTATTGATTTTCACTATAACACTCAATGTTTTGCAGTTTTGCAGATGCCATTCAGGAAACATTGGGGTTCGACTGGCTCCTTCTCTTTCTACAAGCTCATCTGCACAACACCACTGTGGTGCGTGCGACCCGTATCCTGGTAAACCATGCTCAGCAGCACACCTGCGCTGAACAGGTTCAGGAAGGTCTTGGCAGTGGTAACTGGTTGGATGGCACGGACATCATGCTGAACAGACAACTTACGTTGTAGCAGGTATTAACTGTTGTGAGAGTGTGATCTGCATCAAATTTCTCCTTACTATGTATCAAGTTATTGTTGACCAAACAGGTGACGAGACTGGGAATGAGCCATGTTGATTAACCAGTCAGATTGGCGACCAAACCGGAAGTTGAGAAATGAGAATGTAGTTAAATGTATTTAACTCTAAGTTAACAACAAAGAGCTGGTTTCTGTACCATCCAGCGGTCAGCAGCGCGAGGCTTCGTCGCCTCCTCAGGTGGGGTCATTGCAACGTGTTCAGTGCCTGCAAGTTGCGGTCTTTGTCGGTTATCTTTGGGGCTTTGCAAGTTGTCTTTTCGCCCACCCCTCCCTCCCCCTTTTTTTCACTACTTAGACAGTGTGACAGTGGCCTGGAAGTCTTGTGTGGGGGCTCATGACTGGGTTGTGGGGATTGCCAGCCATGGGAGTGGTACTCGGTCTAGGGGCTGGCTGGCCTCCAGTGGAAGTCCCTGGACATCCCAGGCACCCAACCTCCATATAGTTATGCAGTTGTTAAAGGTTGTTAATCAATTATTATTAGTGACACAAGCTGCTCAGAAAAAAAATTCCAAGTTCTGCCAACAGGAGTCCATACCTACAGTGTCCGACCTGTATTAAAGGCTAAAAAATATTATTAATAAAAGTTCTAAAAATTCCTAAAATTTTCGACTAAAAAGTCATGGTCATAATTTGTGTTTTGCAGGTTTTAATGTCGGTTCTGTGGCCGATAACAGACAAAAAGTATCAGATCAACAGGGAGGTGTGCTGTGTTCCTGGATTTTTGATGCTGGGCAAACTGCTACCGAAACATATTGACAATCCTGAGATTTATCATCTTGTGATTGCTCTGCTGCCTTGGTCATCCCGTGTCGGGTGAGTAAATAAGTCAGTTGTTTACTGGTAGATATTGAGTATCCTGTGCCTAGTGAGTAAATAAGGCAGTTGTTTACTGGTAGACATTGGGTATCCTGTGTCTGGTGAGTAAATAAGTCAGTTGTTTACTGGTAGACATTGGGTATCCTGTGTCTGGTGAGTAAATAAGTATGTTGTTTACTGGTAGACATTGGGTATGCCTGCCTTGAAGCTACTGTTATAATTGCGTATTTGTCAGAGAAGAAGTTATAAGTTAGCAATCATCTTTATTATTATTGAACATTGGTATACTGGGTACCTCTTGGTGAGTAAATAAGTACTTTGTTTACTGATCACACACTTTTACTTTGGAATCTCTTCCTGGACGTTCTTTCTTTCTGTTACAGTCTACTTATGATGACAATCAAATCTCCCAACTAGAGATAAGAAATATATGGTGACTGGTAAGGAGAATTTGTTAGTTAATACAGGGACTGTTTGTTTCAGATGTGTATGCAGGTGCTGAATTTGACTGGGACAGCTTGACCTCTGTGTTCTGGTCACCGTCAGCGTCAGGAGTCAAACTCCCCACCCCTAGTCTCCAGGAGCCTGGTTCATACCACATATACTGTCCAGAGGCGGCTCATGTGTTGCTGGCTATGGCACATGTTACGGTCAACGAAGTGAGTCTTGTTATGTTGTTCGGTGCTGGCTAATGTCGTTTATACAAGCGATTCTTTCCTTGTGACTTTCTGAAAACACATCTTGTCACTAAGCTCTCTCCTCTGATGGGTGGGGGCAGGGAGGTCTGAACTTCCCGTTTCCCATAAATTTCACTCTTGATTGCTGCCTTTTTCTTAGTGACTCCCACCTCTTCGTGCTTTCCATATTGTAAAATATTGCAAAAATTTTTCCTATTTCTCCCGGTTCGCACCACCTTGTGAATACCACTTCCTGCCTTCTCTTTTCCCACCTCTGGTAGACTTCCCGTCCTCTTTACTCCCAGGTTCCTGCTCCCCTTCCCCCCTCCCCCCCCCCCCCCCCCCCCCCCCCCCTCCTCCTATGTTGATGGAGTGCCGGTTAAAGTCATAGTTACTCGAACGATTCTTTGCTTTCAAATTTCTGAAAACATATCCTGTCACCAGCTCAGCACAATAAGTTAATTTTTTAGAAAAAACATTTTGGGGTTAGGTGCCTTTAGACATTGTATAGAATGTGCAGTCAATCCTTGATTCTAAATAATCCAATTATTCTACAGGCATGGGAAGACACAACAGATAACTCGTGGCTGCGGGAGTATCCTGTGACACTGGTTCAGTTCCTGCTTTACCTGTATCGTAATATCTCCAGCTTTAGTGTGGTGTGCACCTCGCAAGAGTTCCTCGAGAAACTTGTCGCTGTTTTGTTTCCTAAGAGAAGAAACCTAGCAAGGTTTCAAGAGGTACTGATCCAGAAATGGGTATGCACAGGGGACTTGTTGTTATATTCAATCGTTTATAATTTCCTTTGTCCCGGTACGTACTACGGTAATAATTACCTTAGCCTTGTTCAAGGTTGACACATGTCAGGAAAAAGTATATCAAACACGAGAGACAGTGTTTCATCACATTCCAAACACTTTGAATTTCGTCAAAAAGATTCCACTGCACGTCATATTTTCAACTTTTTTTTGGTGTTTAGAAATCTGATGAAACACTGTCTCTGGTGTTTCAATTTCCCGTGATAATAAGTTTAAATATCAGAATTTGCGATGACAGCATTCATTTCTTTACATGCAGCTTGCATCAGACAGTGAAAATGATGGAGAGGCTGAGCCTGCACCGTTTTTGTCCAATACTTTGTTGATTTCCCACCCAGCAAGGAAGTGCGTGTTTGATTTCCTCCGAGTGATCATGACAGATTCGCTCACCTCGCCTACCTCAGCCAAGAGTCAGGAGTCATTGATGCCATTTTAGAGGTGAGAAAGAATATACGTCTCTGGAAAGTAGATGATGGTTAATTGTTTTTAAGCTTGGTAGAAATATGAGAAAGATGTTTATCCGTCAGTGACACAAGTTACTCGGAAAAATATTCTTAGTTCTCCCAACAGAAGTCTAACCTATGACCTTCCACACACTGGTCGGATGCTCTACCACTGAGCTACACCTGTACAGGAGGCTCGTGGGAGCTTAGGCCATATAACTAGGTTCAAATGTGACAAACCTCCCGCATACTTCTAGGATTAGATTTGTCGATGAGCGAGAATGTTTGGAAATAAATGATGGTCATTTTTTGTTAATCCTACCAGTATGCGGAACGTTTGTTATTGCCTCTCTCCACCCAGGAGTATAAATGGGTACCGGCGACAAAATACTGGAGGGTAACCTGCGATGGACTAGCATCCCATCCAGGGGGAGTAGCAATACTCCTAGTCGGCTTCATGCTACAGAAACCGGATAAGCTCTGGCAGTGTTGGCCAGTTTGGCCCAAGTACAGACCACCTTAAGTGTACTTTACCAAGCATCATAAATAAGACTTCTAACATTCTTTTTATGAACATTTCAGTCTTATCCACTCAAGTGTACCCAGCCACAGCAAGCGGAATTTCAAACAGAAGTATTATGTGCTCAGATTGATCATTTCCTTGGAGGAAATCTACTTACAAACCGTCAGCAGGGTCATTGAACCATGTGAAGATTGTGGCAAATGCCTTCAGCTTTGCTTCCAAAGTTGTTGATAAACTATGGATTGGTAAGTGTAACAGATACAAGGATCCTCAGCCTCAGTAAATTAACATGAGAGAGTGTGGAGTTCCGGGTTCGAGCACCGGCCGCTCATAGTGTCTCTCTCCACCCAGGAGTATAAATGGGTTCCGGCGACAAAATGCTGGGGGTGGGAGTAGCAATACTCCTAGTCGGCTTCGTGCTACTGAAACTGGAGTTAAGCACCGGCCTGTTGAGCGGCTCTGAAAAGGAGGGAGTCCAATTCTTATTCCCAATGTGTTAGCGTGTTTGTTCGAACTTAACATTGTTCAATTATATTTTTCCTTCCAAGGAAATTTTGTTCAAGGTTACAAGACTGTGTTTAACTTCCTAACAAGCATGATTGAAGCTGTGAAAGGTGAGATCTTCTCACGTTCTCGACAGAAGCAAAACCAGATAAAGAGCTGACACTTGTTGTTTTGTTTGTACCATCAGGTCAGTCTGTATCGTTGGACAGTGCTTACCACTCACTCAACAGAACTATCTTATTCCAGCTGTCCAGGCCTCTTGCTCGGCTGACAGGTGAGCGAGTGAGCTGGTAACGAGACTAAATGTCACTAGGCACAGAGACCTTTAGATACCTTTAGAAGGGGGGAACAGTGGGGGGGGGGGGGAGGACCCGGAGTAAAGAATCCCCCCTTAGATTCTAGTACTAGTATAACTACGAGTAGAGATTTACAAATAGTAAAAAGTCATTTTGGCGGGAAAAACATGGTAGCCGTCGTCATTTTACTACGAGTTTTTGCGGAAATGTCGCATTGGCGAAAATAAGTTCTTTGTTCTTGAAAAGCTCACACTTTTGCAATAATGACATGGCGTAACTATCCGGCCTCAGGCAACTCAACTACGTCAATTATGTTGCTCACAAGAGTAAAAGAAAGCTCTCTGGGACATTTCTTTTCTTAGTACTGATTTAGCTGAAAAATTGCGGTCAAATCTTATGATGTACCCTGATCTCAATCACAATAGTTTCGAGACTTTGATAACTGGCCGCTTAATAGGGGTTCAACTGTATGTCGATTGTGTGCTAATTGTCTTCCTCTTCATCTCGTCAGATCAAACAAGCCTGTTGGAGTTCCTTCATATTCTGACGACAAACCACAAGTTGGTGTTTGCAGCAGTAAACAACGAGCCAGAGTTCATAGCCGGTCTGTGCCATTGGCTGCTTGTTATGGGAACTCACAAGTCTCTTGCTATGAGTGTCAACAACAGAGGCAGAGAAAAGAACAAATTTGAAGGTGATTCTAATAAACTCAACTTGACAAACAATTTTTTGTTTTTTATTTCTATTTTTGGGGCGAGTGGCTGGCAACTTATTGAGCAGTACTTTGATGTGGTACTGTTTATTATGCTGTACAAGGTGGTTCTAACTTTTACGTCTGTGGATGAAACACTAGTGTGTGACCATTCAAATGAAAGCTATTGAGCAGTACTTTGATGTGGTACTGTTTATTATACTGTACAAGGTTTGGAAATGAAGATCTGACATAACTCAAGTAAAATAACCCAAAGTGAAAATTACTGTCTGTGAGAATTCTTCACTTTGAGCATAACGTGTCTGATCACAAGCCATACTATCAGACACTGTTTCACTTGAAAGTTAACCTTTCACTCCCAGCTCAAACCTTAAATGAATAAATGTGGTGCTAACTTTTAATAATAATAATAATAATCTTTATTTATATAGCGCCGTTTCTACTAAAAAAACCAACAGCGCTTAACAAAACTACTTATTATAAACAAATTTTAAGTCTGTGGATGAAACCCTGGTGTGTGACCATTCAAATGAAAGCTATTGAGCAGTACTTTCATGTGGTACTGTTTATTATGTTGTACAAGGTGGTTGTAACTTTTGAGTCTGTGGATGAAACCCTAGTGTGTGACCATTCAAATGAAAGCTATTGAGCAGTACTTTCATGTGGTACTGTTTATTATGCTGTACAAGGTGGTTCTAACTTTTATGTCTGTGGATGAAACCCTAGTGTGTGACCATTCAAATGAAAGCTATTGAGCAGTACTTTCATATGGTACTGTTTATTATGCTGTACAAGGTGGTTCTAACTTTTATGTCTGTGGATGAAACCCTAGTGTGTGACCATTCAAATGAAAGCTATTGAGCAGTACTTTCATGTGGCACTGTTTGGTACCATTTGAAGGTTGTTTCAATAATATTGCGATTCCAACCCAATGTTATTTTCATACGTAGCTGTTGTTGGTACCCCTGATATTGGTGAAGAGGTGACAGAGGAAGTTGATACAGATGTGTCAGAACGTGAAGAAGAGTCAAGCTGTACCAGTGCCCACCTCCTTGCTGTTGCGGCCGAGAGGGTCTGGAACTTATTTGTAGAGAATAAAAGAGAGGTGGGTGCGACTTATACATTAGCATTTACGGTGTACACACAAGATCTTTTCAACAAACTTTATTATCTTGTGTTCGCAAATTCATGCCGCTTTATGTGCCAGTAGGCACGAAGAAGATGAGAGAGTGAACGTGAGTTCTCAAATACATTAATAATTCATCAAGTTAAAACAAAAGGAAATCATAACCGTGTCGGAGGTTTGGATATCTGATCTTAATTAGCAGAGATTTTTACGATTTTATTTCTCCGTTTACTCCTTAGTTTAAGTTTCGATTGAGAAGATATATCAAACACTCGAGACAGTGTTTCGTCACATTTCCAAACACCTCGAATTTCGTCAAAAATACTCCGCTGCGCGTCGTATTTTCAACTCTCTTCTCGGTGTTACTGTCTCTCGTGTTTGATATATTACATGATATATTGTTTTTCAGGCAATGGAAGATGCTTTCAAGGTCGCTCTCCCCAAGCCAAGTTTTACCTCTTACAGTTCAAGGGATTTTGTTGAACACATGTAAGATCAACTGATATTCCAGGGGCACCCAACGGATCGTTTCGGTGGAATATCTGTTCGGAAGGCCTATAATCGCCTAAGATATTCGGTTAGGGAAATGTCATCTCGAACTTTCTTAATATTGGAAAATTAATGCCTTTTGTTTTCGGAGAGATAAAATGTCGTTTTGGGTACAAAAATAGATCAGCTAGGATTTTCGGAAAGGAAAATTCAGCTCATAAATTCGGGTAAAAGATTTCAATCCCTAAAATTTTCTGAAGTTTGAAAGTTCAGCTAACGTATCCGAACAGATACATTTTTCTTAGCGTTTAAAAATAAAACCATTGAACTGCACAAAAAGCACTATTATAACGTAAAAACGACGTTCCGACACCAACAGGAAAATTTTGTCGTTGGGTGCCCCTGATATTCCTTTAGTTTTTAACTCTTTCACTCCCAACGTCTGTAGGACGCAAGTAAGGGGAATTACATAGTATGTTGATATCAGAGCCCACACACAGCGCTATCAGCACTCCCATTTTGTTGTTGTTGCTATACAAAAATTTCTGAAGATGATTTCTTGAAGTTAAAGTCTTTCTGTTGTTGTTGTTGTTCAGGCCAAAAGCGACGAATTTAAATCTGGATCTCAAATCTGTCAGGTAAGCTTCTAGCGTGAGCTAGCGTGACATAGTTGACCTAACGTGACTAGCGTGACATACTTTAACTGACCTACCGTGACCGAACATGACATGACTGACCTAGCGTGACATAACTAACCTAACGTGACTTAGCATGGCATGACTGACCTATCTTGACCTAGCGTGACAACTGCCTAACGCGAATAGTGTGATATAACTAGCCTAGCGTGACCTAGCATGACATAACTGGTCAAGCTTGACATAACTGATCTAGCATGTCATTAATGAACTGCTGTGACCGAACGTGACCTAGCGTGACCTGCGCCTTTATATTGTTTCAGGCCGTTGATTGGTGAGGCTGCCACCAGGATGTGGATGGCGTTTATCTCAGTGGAAGAGAGACATAAAGCTGAGGCATTAGGACATCCGGTATATTGAACATAATCTAAAAAATCAACTCACTCATAACGATAGGATAAGCTTTTGAGTGGTATTGAGAAGTGACCAGGTTGAGTTTGCAGCTGTGACAGGTGGCCATGTGATCTTGTCAATCAGAAATTGTCTGAAGGAATGGCACTGTTTAAAAGCACTGCTCAATAGCTTTCATTTGAATGGTCACACACTAGGGTTTCATCCACAGACTTAAAAGTTAGAACCACCTTGTACAGCATAATAAACAGTACCACATGAAAGTACTGTTCAATAGCTTTCATTTGAATGGTCACACACTAGGGTTTCATCCACAGACTTAAAAGTTAGAAACACCTTGTATACAGCATAATAAACAGTGCCACATGAAAGTACTGCTTAATAGCTTTCATTTGAATGGTCACACACCAAGGGTTTTACTGAGACAGGGACTAAATGCATGCTTGGCTGTACTAGGGAAAGTGTTAAGAGGGTTTGTATGGTAAGCCTATTGCCTATTAAAAGAAGACTAATTTATTACACGGGACAAATGTATGTTGTCTTTCGTTGAAGAAACCCAACGTCAAAGGAAGGACTGGTCTGCGCATGTTGAGTTCAAAGAGAAGCAAGAAAGAGAACAAGGACCCTAGCACTTTACTGAGTGAGTCACACTTGTGGCAGATGCGACACACCAAAGTGGTGCGAGATCTTGTCAGACTTCATCACAAAAATCATCTTCAGGTACAAAGTGTTTTTGTTTTTTTTGGTGATCTACAGTCGAAGCTCTCTGAGCGGACACTCTCATAACTGGACAGCTCTACTTACGGCCACCTTGATAAAACCCCGTAATGAACTCCAGCTCATACAAACTCGGTATTTACACATTCCCGTGAGCAACCAGCTCCAGTTGTGGACACTTTTTCTGCTTCCCGAGGGTGTCCGCTTACGGGAGCTTCCACTGTTGTAATATACAGATGCATGTAGCCTATGCATTAGAATATCATTACTGCTAGCAAGTAGCTAGAGAACAAACGTTATATAAACAAGAGTGAATACATTTACAAGGATTTCCTTCACTGAGAAATTGCATGTTTAAACTGTGAAATATCGATGACGTTACGTTTGCTGATGTGTTTGCTGAATGAGCCGAAATTTGTTGATATTTAAAGGAGAAGGTCACTCCAGAAAAAAATCGACTACGACGAAGACTGCTCAGCAACCTGGCCGCATAATCGTGACGTCATTCCGTCCAACCTGAATTGGCGGGAAGCGTAAATGGACGGAATGACGTCATGATTATGCTGCCAGGTTGCTGAGTAGTCTTCAAAATGGCGGCCGCCTTAGTCAAATTTTTCGACACTTTGAAGGCAAATTTCGTGCGGTTATGAGGCTCTTTGGAACTTCAAACTACGGTCAGTAATTCATCTTCATATTTACTTTTTAATTGTAGTGAGGATTAAAAGCGCTTTCTGGAGTGACCTTCTCCTTTAATAACTTGAAACATCTTCGGCTTCGGATCTTCCTCGGCAATCTTCTGTGATGTCCGCACCCATGTATTGTTTAGAATTAATCTTAAAACCTGCATACGTGAATGTGCTTTGTTATTTACAGAACTATCAACTGATTTCCAAGTCTGTGGCAGAGGAATGGTCCCTAATGGATGCTGATCTCACACGAGAGCGAGGCTTGTGGGGTCCACCCAGTGGCTCGCGGCTGGACAAGTGGGCTTTAGACATTGTAGAAGGTAACAATAAACAGTGTGATCAGCTTACTGTTTCTCCTTACAATATCAATACTTTGTCAAGCAGACAGGTGTTGAGAATAAAGACAATAAAGAGATTCATCAACTAGGAGATATTGTCTTGATGAAATGCCAAATTCTCATTACTAACATTATAAGAAATGTATGGCGATCAGAAAGGAGAATTGATATTTTAATCTTGCGACTAAATGGATTAAACGAAGCACCTCTAAAAACCCTATCAGAGTCCATGAAAAAATTACAAATAATAATGTAGGAAAACGAGGTTTCTGGCACAGCTACATTCCTCAAATTTTTTCACATACTTTTATTGACAGTTTTCCATTACATATTACAGTTTTAACAATGTTCATTAATAACTATTACATTTTTTGTATAATACAATAAGAATTTTCTAGCAAATTACAGTTCCATGAGATTTTTTGATTAATTAGTAAGATCTTTTGCACATTGTACGGAATTCAAATCTTCTGGGAATTATTTGACATCGAATCCTGTTTTATCCCTATACAAACACTGTATTTAGCGCCATGTTTGCAATATGGTGGAAAAAAACATTTGAAGGGTCTATAGCTGTTCTCAGTACTTACTGTCTGTTTTCTTATTGTTTTGTGGTGCATGGAATTCAGGTCCTCATCGAATGCGAAAGAAAATGTGCCGCAACGACATGTTTTACGTGCACTTCCCGTACGACGCTAAGGTGGCCAAGGGAGACAGAGAGGTTAGTAACAGGAATGGACTAGAGTGGTTTCAATTAACTGTCGTTAAACCAAAACCAAACCAATTATAGCAGCAATAAACAGCACAATGAACCAATGAGAACTCAAAGCAAATACACGTGACCGACGCCAAGCGCGGGAAAACGCGTGCGACCAAGTCACGATTGGTTTTGGTTTTGCATCTGATTGGTTGAGTAGGTGACGCGAGTTTTTTAAACCAATCACAGAGCGTAGTAAAGTAAAAACCAAAGCAATTCCGGATTACTTTTGATACTCAATTGAAAACTGCTCTAATATGATATGATTTGTTATTGGATTTTTATTGGAATCCGACTGACATTTTTCTATTTGAAAATTGTTGTTAAATGTTGTTTGTTTTTGTCAGAAATCGTCCAGGGGCAGAGTTCCAACTAGCCATGACAGTAAGGTACATTTCAAGCGGAGAGGACGCGTCATACAGGGACTGGGGCCAATTGAAGCCCTCACTCAACAGGAAGGTGAGCAGCGGTTCCCTCACTAGCATTACGTGCGTTGTGTAAGCTCTCTTCTT
The DNA here is from genome assembly GCA_029204205.1 of Desmophyllum pertusum. Lineage (NCBI taxonomy): Eukaryota > Metazoa > Cnidaria > Anthozoa > Scleractinia > Caryophylliidae > Desmophyllum > Desmophyllum pertusum. The sequence continues at coordinate 1,255,047 of MU827308.1, read as the reverse complement.
TTGTCTTTATCAAACTAACGTCTGGTGCTTTGATATTTTAGCTACTGAAGGTGGTGAGAAGAAGGTGATGACTGTGCAGGCAATTTCTACGGAACAGAGCAATATCACAGAGGAAAATGAAGGAAGCGAGGTAAGAATAAAATTTATCATGCATTAATAATTCATCAAGTTAAAACAAAGGAAACCATACTGTGGACGGTGGTTTGGATACCGGTCTAATCAGCATAGATTTTTACGATTTTATTTCTCCGTTTACTCCTTAGTTTTTGTGTTCTTGTGAAAATACTTATACTCTGAGAGTATGTCTCTCCATCAATTATAATTTGGTCAAAGTTGAAGGCCGATCTTTTACGCGCTGCGAGTTTTCAACTCTCTTCTCAATATTTGGAAATCAGATGAAACACTGTCCCATCCAGGGGAGTATCTTTCAACAACAACAAAACTTTTTCTTAATTACTGTCAATTGTCGTCTATGGACAACCGTCAAATCCTCCAACCAACTAACTCTCGAGTAACTTGCGTCAAAAGCTGAATTTAGTGATTTACTAACTGATTGCTGCACCAGTTCTTATGTTTTCATGAATTGTTTTGTTTCTCTTGTAGGTTGATAATAATCAGACTATTGTCAAGCTCCTTGAAGCAGGCGAGACGGTACTGTGTTGCTTAGTTCTAGTTCTATGTACACCACCTTGTATAGCATAATAAACAGTTCCAATAGCTTTCATTTGAATGGTCACACACTGGGGTTTCATCCACAGACGTAAAAGTTGGAACCACCTTGTACAGCATGATAAACAGTACCACATGAATGTACTACTCGATAGCTTTCACTCAAGGTTTGTCTCTGGGAGTGAAAGGCCTTTATACGTAATAAACAGTTTAACACCTTCACGCAACTTGTCTTCCCTTTTTTGCGACACAAATTGTACACAACATGCTCTAAGTGTTACACTGCACTAAAGGATTTGTCTTCTTGTTCGTCAGATTACTTCCATGTTCCGATGCGCCACAATCCAGTGTTTAGACTCGGCGGAGGGACTGTTTCTATTTGGAAAGGAACATTTTTATGTAGTCGAAGGCGTGACACTTCTCTCCACAAAAGAGATCAAAGATATTGACTCGCTACCGCCAGGGTAAATACTTCATGCAAGTAACATATAGAATCAATATTTACTGTTGTTCACTGATAAAAGTAAACGGGCAAAGAAATGAGTGTGGACAATCGATAAAATACTTTTTTATTATGCTAGTCTCTGCTTTAGTTCGTTGTTGTTGCTGCTATTGTTGTTGTTGTTCTTTACAATAGGCACCATTTAAAGGAGCTACGTCACGGATGGCGCATCTTGAAAAAAATGGCAATTTTTTTCAAGTTCGTCGTTTGCAATCCGTCTTAATCTTCTCCATCCTCGACCATCCTTGTTCCTGTTTGGTTTATTATCACCTCTTTGGTGTTTTTCTACCTTAGTAAACTATTATTTTGAAGCTTTCTTCAATCTGAAGGTGATTTTGCACTTCACAAAAATGACTCAAAATATCGTGACATAGCTCCTTTAAGAAATAGAAAATTGCGCCGCGTGCATGTTTACATAACCTGATGCATCTGGTGGAGTATTCTTTATGTAAGAATCACTGACGTGTCCCCTGTTCTTTCAGGACTCATGATCCCGTAATTCCTAATGCCTCTCGTGATCAGTCACCAAAGAACGTAACTCGATCAAGCACTACTGAACGAATGTAAGTCAAAAGCATGCTCTGTTCCTTGGTAAAGAACTCTGATGAAAGTACTCAAATGCTCTTTATTTTACGAGGTTTAGAATTCGCGATAATCGTTCAAAAGTGGACAGTAAATTTTTGGAGGGTAAAAATTTTCGCGCTATTCCATGGCGCTGACCGGGGTCATTGATTTGTGTTTTTGGACAAGACACTTTACTCTCACAGTGCCTCTCTCCTCTCAGGAGTAGAAATGGGTACCAGTGAATTGTGAGGGCAACCTGACAAAAATGCTGGTGGGGGTGGGGTAGGGGGAGGGTTAGTGGGATAATAGAAATACTCCATGGATGCTTATCTGTCTCAGAATCTGTCAGACATGCATTAAAATGACTTATTTCCTTGTAGGTGCAGCAAGTGGGCTTATGAAGATATCCGAGAGGTCCACAAAAGGAGATATTTATTCCAGGTGTGAAAAAATGACATTAGATTGTCTGTCACAGAAGTTACAATAGAAAAACATTCAATGTTCAGAGTTCTTTGTTAAGCAACTTCACGCGTGAATATCTGTAAAGCAAGTGTTTATTAATTTGCTGTTCCATTTTCAGGAGACGGGTCTAGAAGTGTTTTCTAGTGATGGACGAAATCATTTCCTTGTTTTCCCCAAACCTGTAAGGAGCAAAGTATATGATAAGTAAGTAGTATCTATTGTTCCTGTTGTATACCAAAACTGCAGGCGATTTTGTAAGGCTCTTGGACTTCTACCCATGCGCGCGTGTTTCACTCGCGCGTGGCTCACTCACGCGTGACTCATTCACGTGTGGACCACTCGCACATGACTCACTCGCGCGTGTTTTTTTTGTACGTAGGCTCGTGGCCAGGGCATCAACTCTTCGTGAGAATGCTGAAGAATCAGTGGTTGGTATGAAGAGAGACACAGATGTAGAAGCAGGGTAAGTTTAATATTCAAATTCTCCTTACACGCTCTCTTTAAAAGTTACCAACGATTGTTGGAGAATTGACAAGTGCATCATGTTAACGCCTGACTTAACTTCTTGACTGTTGCAGGTTGGGTCTCATTAAACACATTGATGGGCGAAAGATCAGTAACACAGAGATGGGAGGTAACCATCATATTGTGCACCTTAAATTTAGATTACCTTATACCCCTATTCCTTCTAAAGGTGTATTTCTTAAATCATATATATAGACCCATTTCTTGGCGAACAAGGCTGAATGGCCCTTACCTATCCTCAGCTGAATAGTTTAAGACCGCATTTAATTCCAAATAGAAACTTGAAATATTTGCCGTGTGGTTCACGTTCTCCACAAAACACAGAATTTGGTCATTTCACATTGTTTTGGAGAGGACGGCTAAGAAATGTACCAAGATTATAACGCACGTGCAGAACCATTGTACTGCTCATTAAACCTTTTGTTTAGCGACGTTCTCGTTGCCGTTGTCGTCGTGGTTGCGTAAACTCTCTACTGTTTTCATGTACAACAAATTTCTCCTAACTTACATTACAAGACATGTATGAAGAATTGATATTTCAATCTTGAGAGTGACAGGGTTAATTGTTGTTTGTTTTCTTCTGTCATAAGCGCGGTGAGATAACGAACTTCCAGTACCTGATGCATCTGAACACACTGGCGGGCCGCTCGTACAATGATCTCATGCAGTATCCCGTCTTCCCTTGGTGCTTGCTGATTATGATTCCGAGGTAAGGGCACTTTGCAATTTGATTGGCCGGCCCTAAGGGTCTGGTACTGAATCGTGTCCACTCCTCCCTCTGATCGGTCAATTAAAGAGGCGCGAGGAGTGGTGAAGATGTCTTGTCGTCTTTAACCCTTTCACTCCCAAGGTTTGACTCTGGGAGTGAAAGGCTTAACTTTCAAGTGAAACAGAGTATGGTTTGTTATCAAACATGTTATGCTCAAAGTGAAGAATTCTTAAAGACAGCAATTTTCACTGTATCTTTGCCAGGAGCTGGATCTCACCAACCCCAGGACATTCCGCGTATTTTCCAAACCAATGGGAGCTCAGTCTAAACACAGACTGTTGCAGTATCAGAAGAATTACCGAGAGTGGCAAGAACTGCACGACGGTATACATGGCTTTTTTTTACAGAAACTGGCAGATTTCTTTACACATTCAATGAGAATTATCTTTGTTTAATTTGGCGTTATGAGCCTTAATCTATAGAAAATTAAATTTAGTCTAGTAAACTTATATTTACGATAAATCGATAGTAGCTGTAACTGTATTTGCGGTTAGACAGAGAATAGCGCTGCGGTTAGGCAGAGAATACAACCTCGTTCCCAGGGTCTCTCATCTCCCCACCCAGAGGCGCGAGGGACCCTGGGAACGAGGTTGCAGAGAATAGTGCTTGGGTAGCGCTTTGTTAGGCAGAGAATTGCACTGTGGTTAGGCAGAACTGAGTGCCGAATAGTCTCCCCAAGATTAGATTTGTGTATGAAGGTTTACATGGCGGTATCTTCAATCAACACTTCATGTTAGCGTCCTGAACTAACCACTTGTCTGTTTTATACTGTCCAGGAGAGATTCCTCCGTATCATTACGGAACTCACTACTCGTCGACTATGATCGTGGCGTCCTATCTCCTCAGACTCGTGCCATTTACTCACCACTTTCTAACAGTTCAGGTGATCATTATGTGCTTGTTATGTTTTCACTGTGCTATACATGTCCTTCAGCAAGATGTTCCGGTATAAAAGGAGTCTGGCTTAGCCCGGCATTCTCACGCCTAAGACATCAACCACTAAAACAACTTACAACAACACTTAGTTGATTATCGACTTTAAGTTCGTCACACGGAGCGTGTCCTCCAAACCAATGGGGTTCAGTCTAATTTTTTCTCCGACGAAGGACTAACACTCGAAATGTCAATATTCCCAATCCACTGACACACAAATTTCTACCAACTTTTTTTTTTATTTTATTTTTATTTTATTTTTATTATTTTTTTTGGGGGGGGGGTGGATTCTTTCGTGATAATATTTTTTCCCAAACTTACTGGTCATTTTTTTGTTTTGTCTAATTGCGCTACTACAATTATTTTCCTTCGTCCTCTTTCCAGGGAAATTTTGACCTGCCTGACCGCCTGTTCCACTCAGTCAAAGACGCCTGGCTGTCTGCGGCCCAAATCAACCCGTCAGACATCAAAGAGCTGATTCCCGAGTTCTTCTACCTCCCAGAATTCCTCACGAACAACAATAATTTTGACCTCGGTACCAAGCAGAACGGAGTGGTCCTGGGTGATGTCCGCTTGCCGACTTGGGCCAAAGGTGACACGCGGGAATTTATCCGGCTCCACAGAAAAGTATGATTATGTGATATAATAACATAGAGGGCAAAATTACTGAATTCTGATTGGTTTAGGACAGCGGGCATTTTTAGTTAATTTTTGTTCGAATCGCCCGAGGACCTCGGAAGATTACAAAGTTGACCGGAAGACTTCCGATGATTCCGAAGATGACCCGAACCCTTCCGAAGATTGCCGAAGATTTCCGAAAATCACCCGAGGTCCTCCGAAGATTTTCGAACACGATCGGAAGATTGGTTGTGTAGTCTTTTTTTTTAATTAGGCTATGTAAACATGGTTTTGATGCATCACTGCATTTTGTTGACTTGATTTTTTTAAAGAAATAGAAAACGGTCGCTTCTTGCTTGCATAGTCTATTGCAAACACTCGAGAAAGTTCGAGGGAATGCTAGAGTAATATGTAAACACTCGCCTGCGACTCGAATTCTCCCAAACTGCCCTTCGTGTTTGCATCAGGCTATGTAAACGCGTGCAGCGACAGTTTTGGCGGGAATTGCACACGCACGCAGCGGCAGTTTTGGCGGGAATTGCACACACGCGCATCGGCAGTTTTAGTGGGAATTGCACACGCGCTGTACGTTTGACCGCTGTGTGGATGTAGTGTGGCTTCGGTTTAATTTCAATTACAACACATGACGCATGATATATTTCGTTTCCAGGCCCTGGAGTGTGATTACGTCAGCGCTCATCTACACGAATGGATCGACTTGATATTTGGATACAAACAGCAAGGACCCTTGGCTGTGGAGGCCAATAATGTCTTCCAATATTACTACTACTACGAGAACAATTGTGATATCCTTTATATAAACTTTATTGTGTGTAAACTGTGTTAGACTACAAGCAGTCTGCTCTTAAGATACTTATATCTTTTTACTCCGGTCAGCCTAAATAGAACTTCGGTTTAGCCTGTGTTTCATCACATTTCCAAACACCGAGATATGACATGCAGCGGAGTATTTTGATGAAATTTGAGGTGTTTGGAAATCAGATGAAACACTGTCTCGAGTGTTTGATATATCTTCTCCATCGAAACAAAAACTAAGGAATAAAGGGAGAAATGAAATTGTAAAAGATCAGATATCCAAACCGTCATCAAGGTTACGATTTGCTTTGTTTTAACTTGATGAATTATTAACGAGTTTGAGAAGTAATCTATCACGGTGCATTTCTTTAACATTTTTCACATTTCCATCTCATCGAAGATCCAATAAAGAAAAAGTCCATAATAAGTCAGATCGACAACTTTGGACAAATACCCAGACAGGTATGAACTCATCAGATGTATTTTCGCTCGACAGTTCTCTGGTTACACATTTATACTCCTGGGTGGAGAGAGGCATTGCGAGAGTTAAGTGTCTTGCCCAACAACACAACACAGTGACCCAGGCCAGCCTCGAACCCAGACCGCTCGGTCCAGAGTCCAACGCGCTAACCATTAGGCCACCACGCCTCCCACTGTTACGCTTGGCAATTTTTCTTTCAACATATGTCGCAATTTTGTTGCGTTCCCACCCCCTAAGAGAGTGTTTTGCAGCGTCTTTAGTGAGCCATTGTGATCTTTTTGCAGCTGTTCAAACGTGCCCACCCCCCTAAGAGAGTGTTTCGCAGCGTGGAGTCTGACGCCCAGACCGGGATTCTTGTCAACGTCGATCGACTGTTCTTTCATAATCTTCCCAACCTTGTGCCTTCAGCTCAGCCGGTCAAAGGTCAGTGCAAACTGCACGTGTTGTTCACGTGCTCTTCAAAGGTCAATGTAAATAGTGCGTGTTACTGCACGTGCTCTTCGCGTGTTCGGGATTTGATGTTAAACGCGAGGGCACACTGTTATATTGCGAGGAAACTCGTCTACTGGATATGTAGCGCGGTAACTGTTGAGAATAGAATAACATTAGTCGCACTCCATTGAGTACAATGACGATTGATCCTCATCTAATTTCTCCTTACAATATCAATACATTGTCAAGCAGACAGGTGATGAAAATAAAGAAAAATCATCAAATAGGAGATAATGTCTTGATGTACCAATTGATGTACAAATTCGTAGAACTGAGAATGTAATACAGTTGAAGTTCTCTGAGCGGACACTCTCGTAAGCGGACAGCTCTACTTACGGCCACCTTGACAAAACCCTGTTTGAACTCTAGCTCATACAAACTCTGTATTTACACATTCTCGTAAGCGGCCAGCTCCAGTTGTCCACTTGCGGACACTTTTTTGCTTCCCGAGGGTGTCCGCTTACGGGAGCTTCTACTGTATTTCTATTTTACGAGTGAAAATAAAAACTGTTTTCGAGACAGTCAACATGACTCTTTGTTTAACTGTTTGTGTTTGTTTTCTTGTTAGAACTGAAAGGTCCTGTTGGACAAATGATTCAGTCTGACAACAGAGGCCTGCTAGCTGTGGAGAAAAACAAGGTAAACAACACTTGATGATTTACAATTGTTATATATCAAACACGAGATACAGTGTTTCATCCGATTTCCAAACACCGAGAAGAGAGTTGAAATACGACGCGTTTTTCGTTTTTGACGAAATTCGAGGTGTTTGGAAATGTGATGAAACACTGTCTCAAATGTTTCATATATCTTCTCAATCAGAACAAAAACTAAGGAGTAAACGGAGAAAATAAAATCATAAACATTTATGCTAATTAGACCGGTATCCAAACCTCCGACACGGTTATGATTTCCTTTGTTTAACTTGATGAATTATCATTGATGTTTGAGCAAACGAAGTCAAGTCTTTCGTTTAATCAGTAAACCATTTATTGTGCATTCATTTCGGCTTGTCTTGTTAATTATTTCGTTCGTTCGTGCATTGTTACCTTCATTCTGTTGTTATTTATCATGAATTCTCTGTTATTTTTCGTAGGTGCTGGTCCCTCCACACAACAACCGCTACATTGCCTGGGGGTTTGGTGACTTGAGCATGCGAACTGGATTTATTGAAACGGAGAGGGTAAATTTGATTATATAATTGTATCCAGAGTACTTGTTTGAAAGTAGCTCCATGTAGATAATGACATCTTAATCGTCTGCTTCATCTTCAGATCCTGGCCGTCTATGAGAACTTCCATATTGGGCAAGTATTGTGCGCCTCGTGCCCAGACTCCCACACGCTCATAACCGGAGGCACAAGCACGGTTAGTAAGACACACCAAGACATTTACATGATGCGGTATATGAAATTACTTTTTTTTTTACTGTCTTACCGGAGATGTTCAGATTCTTCGTTCTCAAGGAGGGGGGGGGGGGGGGGGGGGGGGAAGCAGGAGAATGGGAACCGGGAGTAAAGGGGGTGGGAAGTCTACGGGAGAAGGGAAAAGAGAGGGCGGGAGAAATAGAAAAAAAATTTCACAATATTTTGTTATATCTTGCAATATGAAAGCACACAGAAGCGAAACCACTAAGGAAGGGGCGGGAAATGGGAATATAATGTACGGGGAGTGGGAAGTTCAGATCCCCCCTGTCCACCCCCCCCCCCCCCCCCCCCCACCCCCCCCTCGCTCCCTAGGGAGAAGCGTTGCGTGACCACTCAAATAACCGTCTGCGCAGTAGTCTAATAATATAATCTCCAGTGTAACAAACATAGGACTGGTGTGCAGTGTATGTTGATTGGCTTCTAACAAGTCGTGTTGTATTCTGATGCAGCTCGTGTGTGTGTGGGACATGGTGAAAAGCAGCGGCAGAGAGGAAAACGACCGCAGATCATTTTACACGAGGTGAGTTCGACAATCATGCTCCACACCCTACCCCTGCTGGTATGTACATCCCTTTCACCAGACAGCCTTTTGATGGGTTTTTCTTTTGACAGGTGTTATACGGGCATCACGCGTCTGTCACGTGTTCTAGCGGTATCTACGGCCTACAATCTTATTGTCAGCGGTTCTGAGGTGAGAGTTTTACAAGTAATCCAGAATTTCTTTGGTTTTTCTTTACTACGCTCTGTGATTGGTTTTAAAAAAACTCACGTCACCTACTCAACCAATCAGATGCAAAACCGAAACTAAGCGCGACTCGGTGACAGTGCGTTTTCCCGCGCTTGGCGCCGGTTACGTGTATTGACTTCGAGTTCTCATTGGTTCATTGGTGTTTAAAGTTTGTTGTGATTGGTTATTACAGGATCAGACAGCATCGTGTGGGGACCTGAGTAAACTGACGTATGTCAGACACTGTCTCAGCACATGGCTCCAATCACTGCTATCGCCATCAACGATCTAACGGTAAGTGTACTACATAGTATGCACGCTTGCGGACCTATGTTACCTATGAGTTCCCATGATTCATTGCCTCATTCGCAGCTGTTATCTTCTGCTAAGTGTTGACGCCCCAAATAATAGCTGCAGGCAAGAGATCTACGGCCAAACGAGGATGAGAGTTGTTTAGAGTTCAAACTCTCACTATCTCGTTTGGCCTGAACCTCTCCTGCATTATAGCGACTCTCGTGCTCTCATCGAATTTGAACCTGCTCAAATTTTTCTTGAGAGTCGTTCAGAGTTTTCTCTCGTTTGGCCCGAGGTGATGATAGTCGATGAGAGTTGAAGAAAAACTCTCACGAGAGCCAACTCTCATTCTCGTTTGGCCCGGGCTTTACAAGAGAACAAACTCACTCAGTTTTTTTCCACACTTTATGTTTTTTTCTTCTTTTACGTCTTTTTTCTTTCTTTCTTCAGGGAGGATATCGCCATCGTGCGCGGGCACATATCTTCATGTTTGGTCTGTGAATGGACAGCTAATCGTGAAAGAGAACACTTCGCTACAAACAAACAACCACATACCAGTGCTGTGCTATGTCAGAGGTACTCTACAGAACTTTATTTTAAGTCATTTTTGCGATGTACAAAGTTACTTTCAAATTTAAGGAAACCTCAAAAATAATAGTTTACCAAGGTAGAAAAACACCGAAGGCGGTAATAATAAACCAAAAGGAACAAGGATGGTTGAGGATGGAGAAGATTAAGACGGATTGCAAACGACGAACTTAAAAAATTTAGGCTATTGCACAAACCGTGACGCAGCTCCTTTAATACGTAAACAAACCTCAATTCTCCTTACCTATCGCCATACATTTCTTAAAAAATAAGTTCTGAGAATTTGGCGGTAAATCAAGACAATTTCCCCTAGTTGATATGTTTCTTTATTCTTGTGAGTTCTCTGCTCGACAATGGATTGATATAAATGTATGGTGTGATTTTTAAATATATCTGTATTTTTTTAGCTTTCCGAATGGGATGAAGAAAACGTGATTCTTACAGGCTCTTTGGATGGTGTTGTACGGGTAAGCAGCCATTTACTATTTACAAAATATATTTTATTAGCTATCAAATCTGCGGCAGTTTTGGCGGGAACTGTGCATGGCGTTTGGCGGGAAACTGCACGCGTGCAGCGCGTTGTGCCATTGCGACAAGAAGTGTTCGTGCGTATTTGTGTTTGGACAATAATAGTAGGATTGCCACACTAAGTCTTACCATAGTTTAATAGAGGGAAATGGTTATGAAGCCCAAAGGAGCAAACAAAGAGTCCAAGATTTATGTTGGAAGGTCCATGGACCGTGCACATCTTTTGTTTTGAGCTCATACACTATGCATGAATTACGTAATCGCAACGTTTCTATTGGTTAGTTGCTTGAACACACGTAACCACCTATTGTATTTTGTCAGGTTTTGTGCACGGTCAACCACCAAAATAGCGAACAAAAAAACATATAACAAAGAAACTTTGCCGTGCTCATAACCATTTCCTTTATTAACTATGGTCCCACCGATTGTAATATGGTCAGTGGAGAAAGTTTCATACACTTTGAGCTCAAATATTCTTCCATTGTAGATGGGGGTATCGAATTCTTCGACGAAGCCAGCGAAAAACCGCCGAACCCCCAAACCACAATCCCTAAAAGCGAGGGCTCGACATCAAACAACAAACAAGTAGATCAGGAAAATACGACTGGGACGACTCACAAGGGACTGGGACTCAGTCAGCTCCAGACTCCCTTCCATCGGTCGATAAGAGCCCACAATCCAACCAGTCAGCTGTTATCCTCTGAGCAAAGCAGAGCCTCGACCTGAATTGCCCAATGACGAGACTTCTGAGGAGAAAATCGGCGAACCACGTGACCACTGTGGACAACAGATGATAGTGGGACGAGTGAAGGAGTGGGGAGAAGGCGTCACGTGACACCTAACTTGCGCGAAGAAACTATTGACGAGGATTACGTCATTATTCACAAGAGAAAACAGTGAGGACGAAGACATACCATAAACCAGGTATTTTGGCATTGTTTTAGGTATCAAACTGTTTTAAATGAAGATGTGCTCTCAAGTCGAATTTATACTCAGTCCCCAACAGGAGTCGAACCCAGACCTTCCTTCTGACTCCCGGTGGGAACTGCGCGTGGCAGCCTTTGGCGGGAAACTGTGCGTGGTCTGTATTTTTCATGTCAGTATACAGCTCATTTCTGTTGTTTTGTGTTGTTTCTAGTGTGGAAAAGACGTCTGGTGCTCAGACATAAGCTGACTATGCACACAGCTTTTGCCAGAGAAGATAAACTCGGCTCCAGCGGCTGTCACTGCTTTGCTTGTGTCAAAGTAAGTCTTAAATGTTACTATTTTATTTCAACCACATGTCTCGACCGACCGACCGACCGACCGACCGACCGACCGACCCGACCGACCGACCGACCGACCGACCGACCGACCGACCGACCGGAAACCGACCGACCCGACCGACCGACACGACCGACCGACCGACCGACCGACCGACCGACCGACCAATAGAAGGAAAGACAGACAGACAGACAGACCAACAAACAAACAGAAGGAAAAGATAAACAGACCAACAGACAGACAGACAGACAGACAGACAGACGCAAACTGCACAATGTTTAATCTCTGCTTCTCTGTGGAGTTTTATTTGTGATTATTTTTCTGTTTTCTGTTAGGGATCATCGTAAGTTATTGGTTGGTGATTTTCGAGGACGAATCTACAGCTGGTCTGTTACAGATGCTGCAGGTATGGACTGCTGATAGTGCGGTAAATTCGTACGAATACTCTTCGCATGTGTGATGGTTAAGATTGAGGAGAATTAAGCTTAAAATGGATTTAACAAACTCACAATTTCAGTTTTGTTCCGACGTAATATATGAAACACGAGAGACAGTGTTTCATCACATTCCAAACACCGAGAAGAGAGTTGAAAATACGACGCGCAGCGGAGTATTTTTGACGAAATTCGAGGTGTTTGGATAGCCGATAAAACACTGTTCTCGAGTGTTTGATATATGTTTGATATATCTTCTCAATCGAAACAAAATCTAAGAAGTAAACGGAGAAGAAACAAAATCGCCAATTATGCTAATTAGGACCAGGTATCCAAACCTCCGACACGGTTATGATTTCCTTTGTTAACATTGATGAATTATTAATTAGTTTGAGAAAATTATTTTGTGACAAGCTGAAGTTTATAAAAGCTGACCTGGTCTGTTTCTTGGTATTTTTATGTATTTCTTTAGGTCGTATGGCTGACCACTGGTGAAGGATGAATTTGCCGACCTTTGCTCAGGCTGCGGAATCAAGTTCAAGTTCATTGAGAGACGACATCACTGCAGGGATTGTGGGAAGGTGTTCTGTGCAAGGTATTCCTAGATTGACTGGTGTTACAAGATGGACTGGTTTTACTAGATTGACTGGCTTACCCTTTCATTCCCAAGAGTGCTAAGTTCAAAACTGACGAAAATGTCGTGAATTTCATTTTGCAAAATTGCCAAAAACAAACCGTACCACATGAAAGTACTGCTCAATAGCTTTCATTTGAATGGTCACACACAAGGTTTCATCTACAGACTTAAAAAGGTACAACCACATTTATTGACTCAAGGTTTTGACTCTGGGAGTGAAAGGGTTAACTAGATAGTTATTGTTTTTTTTCTCTCTCTCATCAGATGTAGCAGTTACGAGTCAGAGATCACTCGTCTTGGAATCCATGCCCCTGTCCGCGTGTGTCATGCGTGTTACAACAAACTCAAGAAATCATCAAAGAAGTCAAACAGCTAGCGCCCAGGCCTCCATCATTCAACATAAAATTTATTCAGATGTTTTAATTCAATTAATACCTGAACTGGCTTCAGAGGACAGCTATAAATAACTCTCATCCATCATTAGAACAGAATATTACAATTGTTTGTTTCGCTGCGAAAGTTAGACGATATATATTACCACTCGAGTCAGTTCAGCCTAGTCCCTAGTCGTTCTCTTTCTCTCTCGAGCGAGCGCAAAGTACACGTAAGGACCTGGGAACGGGTTTGCGTGCCGGCCGGTGACGTCATGAAATTTCGCGCCCAAATCGTAGCAAGCGGGAAGGGAACGCCTGGGTACTAGGCTGTCGTCAGTTTATTCTCGATTCTGGATTCGATGACACGAACTTTCAAAGTACTTACGTTTGACGTAATGACGATAACGTAACTGTCACGAAAGGTCACTGTGAAGCGTGACTAGTGACAAAGCGCCAGCGTGACGTTATTAGTAATCTGTTAAATTTGAGGCTTACCTTTCGTTCCGTTGTAAAACTGTAAAGCAAGCCAAAATGAGTGATTATGTACATGTAATCATGAGCTTAGGAAACCTTTACAGCGATAAATCTCCCTGTATCAACATATCTCACATTTACAACTCAGCTACGATATTTTAATTGTTTTATAATTTCATGACTTCAAATGCGCCCAACTGAAAACTTTTATAATTAGTTTAGTCACGTTAAACAAATTATTTTAGGTATGGGTTTGCCTTACCACAATCCTGTCTATAGATTTCATAACAAAACTCGTATTCATTTTTCAGATATTTTTCTCGAAAGTCTTAACTTTGTGGTCATCTGTTCTGACTTGTTCTTTCAAGGCTTTACGGAAAAATGAAAACAAACAAATTATTCTTGAAATTTAATTTTCTTATGAATGATTTGCCAGAAACGGAGGAAGCAAATATTGTTATTTCATTCGTATCTGGTACTCACAAATTCTTTTTGACCTTTGAAGGGTAAATATATATTTTTTCTGAGCTGCAATGCTAAATTGAATCAGTGCAGTACCAATGTGGCACTAATGTAGTGCCGGCGAAGTTCCAATGTTGTACCGATGTAGTTCCATTATAGTACCGATGTAGTTCCAATATTATATAGTACCGATGTAATGCGACCGCGTTTAGACTCGGTTTAGAAGTGTGGCTACTGGTTAAGACACGGTTTAGGCCACAGCTTTATTAACCCTTTCACTCCCAAGAGTGCTACAAGTTCAGAACTTAGGAAAACAATCTTGATTTCATTTTGCAAAATTGTCACAAACAAGCAGCACCTTGAAAGTACTGTACAACAGCTTTCATTTGAATGGTCACGCACTAGTGTTTCATTCACAGACGTAAAAGTTAGAACCGCATTTTATTGACTCAAGGTTTGACTCTGGGAGTGAAAGGGTTGGCCTTGTGAGTAATAGGTCTGTGTTGTGTACTAAAACGAGGCAATCTGAAAATGCGCGTGTTGCAACACATTTGAACCATAGTTAATCAGAGGGGAAATGGTTATGAAGCCCGGCAAAGTTCTTTGTTATATGTTTTTTTGTTCGCTATTTTGGGGGTTGACCGTGCACAAAACCTGACAAAATACAAAAGGTGGTTACGTGTGTTCAAGCAACTAACCAATAGAAACGTTGCGATTACGTAATTCATGCATAGTGTATGAGCTCAAAACAAATATGTGCACGGTCATGGACCTTCCAACATAAATCTTGCATCCTTTGAAGTTTGCCGGTTTCATAACCATTTCCCTCCAATTAACTATGTTTGAACGAAACAGTGCTAAGTCACTGTCTGTTGATAGATAATATATTTTGTATGTAAAGACAGTAATTCTCAACAGGTAAAGCTATTAAAGGGATAAGATGAGAAATTTGTAAATATGTTAAATTCTCTTTGAGGGCACAATAAAACTAAAGGCGTATTCGCCTTAAACAAGATGACCATGCATAACTGTGGAGTGTGAAGAACAATTTATGTTATCACATTTATTCGTACACACAAGCGAAAATGAAAAAAACAATCGAGGTGACTCTCTAACTGTTTATCTGACCAATTAACAAACGCCAATAACGCAATGAACCAATCAGAACTCGAACCAAAAAGTGCAGCCGGCGCCAAGCGCGGGAAAACATTCAAGTGCAAAGCGCGGGAAAACATGTCACCGGCGCCAAGCGCGGGAAAACGCTCGTACGCCAGGTCACGATTGATTTTAGTTGTGCTTCTGATTGGTTGAAAATCCAGCGTGTTTGCTCTGATTGGTTAAAAATAAAGCCGTACCATATTTTAAAACCTGATAAATTACGTCATTTTCGAGTAAGTTTTCAATAAAATTTCAAATGAATCCGACCACACTTGGAAACGTAAGACGTAGGTTCGTCACTACTGTAATCCATTTCTACCCTCGCCATCGTCGTCGCCTTCTCATTTCTTGAGAAACTTTTCTACAGAAATCAAACCATTGTTGAATTTCCTGTAAGTTTGCTATAAAAACAGCTCACTTTTAGACGAATCGAGTGACAAAACCTAACCAAACCTATATGTCTTTTCATGTTACATGATAGTAATGGTAATGGTAGTAAATTGTGGCGAGTGTCCCAAGGACTTTTGACCATGATTGTAACTTTTTTAAAAGTCACCGTGTAACTAAACGAGAAAACAAACGAATATTTTAGCGTTTCCTAAACAAACTAAGTGACTAGGTTCTTTACTTCAATTAACTAATTTGAAAAAGTGTCCTACAATACGATATCGCGTTTCACAACTCTTGTTTTTCCTGTTCTTTAGCCTCTTGGTCAGTTCCTTGATCACGTGCTTCCCCACTTCCTTGCACGTGACCTGTGTCGTCATTACTCGGTGACGTATCTCCATCAGTCGTGCTCTGGTCTGTTTCGTCCCCAGTCTCCTGTTCAGTGGAAATTTCCGTCGTGCTCTTCGTCATCCTCGTATGGCGGTTCAATCACAAGAGTCAGATGGGCCAGTGCATAATACGTGTTCACAAAAGTCTGTCTAAACATGAAGTACTTATCGAAAGCGAACAATTTAAAGTTTTCTAAGGTGGTTCGGTTTTTAAGAGACATCTTTTTCTGCTTGGAAGGAGAAGTTTCTGTTGAAGAAAAAGAGCGAGGAAATTTATTACAAACTGTTCTTCCCAACCTGTCAAAAATCTGTTGAAAAAACTCTTTAAATTCTCAAAAGCGACCAACAGTTAATTTCTCATAACAGTACCAATAGAATATGTAGCAGACGGGTGAAGAGAATAAAGAAAATCATCAATTAACTAGGAGATATTGTCTTGATGTAACGGGTCAAAGTAGCTCTTGTCCCGGTTTCTGTAGCATGAAGCAACTAGGAGTATCGCTACTCCCCTGGATTTGATACTAGTCCATCGCAGTTCCCCCCCCCCCCCCCCCCCCCCCCCCCCCCCCCCCCCCCCCCCCCCCCCCCCCACCCCCATGGTTGTCAGGTTGCCCTCAGGCTAAACAATTCGCCGGTATCTTGTTCCATTCAGTTTGTCTATCGGTATCA
Organism: Desmophyllum pertusum; assembly: GCA_029204205.1. Classification (NCBI taxonomy): domain Eukaryota; kingdom Metazoa; phylum Cnidaria; class Anthozoa; order Scleractinia; family Caryophylliidae; genus Desmophyllum; species Desmophyllum pertusum. The sequence continues at coordinate 1,238,406 of MU827308.1, read as the reverse complement.
GAACTATCCTCAGCTGAATGCGTTCAAATCCAAAGGAAACTTAAAAAATACGTTGTTGCGGTTCATGTACTCTGAAAATCCAGAATTTGGTAATTTCGCGTTGTTGTTTTGCAGAGGACGGCTACGAAATGTACCAAGATAACGCACGCGCAGAGCTGTTGTACTGCTCATTAAATGGCGACCATGGAGCTGTGACCATGTCTACGTTGGGATCAACCATACGCTGTTGGAAGCGCTTGTTCATGGAGCGCCACACGTCCAGGTATATCGCGGGCTCAGTGATGTTGAGGTCAGTATGGGCCTTGAGCTTGTCAGCCATGCATGTCATGTACTGTTTGATCATGTCCGGGTGTGAATTCCAGCGTGACTGGCGCTGCTCTCTTAACCATGCCTAACAAAACAATATAAACAGATTAAGTTGAACCTCTCCACAACCGCCACCCTGGTGCAGAATTATCTGGCCATTGTAGAGAGGTGGCTGTTGTAGGGAGGTTTCAATAAGAGTAAAGTGTATGGATCGGCGCACGGTCGGGACGAAAAATCCTGGCTGTTGTAGAGAGGTGGCTGTTAGTGGAGGTTCGACTGTATTTAAAATAAGTTTAAGCCCTGGCCAAACGGAGTCGCAAGTTTTGACATATGAACTTACGTACAGACTTGCGTTGGGTGGCCAAACGGGGTCGCAAGTTTACTTGCCGCTCGTACATCACTCCATTTTACATTCGCTCACAACAGATTTTAGAAAAAACAGAGACTGCTCGCAGTCTAGTAGTAAGTGAGAGAGTGTATCGGCAGAAGTAATATTTGCCATGTGTTGTAATGCCACTATTAGAAAGTAATAAGTCATTTCCGAGTTGCCTTTTGCCTCTGTTTCAAAACGAGTCCTGGTGCACAACCTTTCATATGGAAATCACTTTGATTTGCAAGACAATAAACGTGCAGGTAAAACTCATTTCCATAAGAAAGGTTGTGCACCAGGACTCGTTTTGAAACAGAGGCAAAAGGCAACTCGGAAATGGGGTAATGATCAATCTTACCGAGGGTCTTATATAAGTGACCTCTCCAGACACCTGGTCCACTACTTTGACCCTCACATGTTGAGTGCTCCAGGAATGTATCATCATGTCCCATGAGTAGCCATACAGACCTTGAGTCCAAGAGTTATATCCCTAAATTAAAAATATTCAACAGGTAAAATAACAACAGCTGACCAACATGAGTAGTTTCTCTGTTAATATACCATAAAGTTCCAAAAGTAAGGACCCCCCGAAAGTAACGTCAAAACTTTGTGGCTGCTAATAAATCCCGAAAGTAGCGAGCCCCCGAAACTAGTGAGACCAAGGTTTTTTAAATTATACATATAAATTTTTTTCCAATCAATAGTCAAACGTATAAGTAATAATATTCATGCAGTGTCATAACGTGATCACAATAAGGCACTTTACAACAAGGGAAGCTATCGATTATGCCACAAAGCATTAATGTTCTTTCACGTTGCGCAGTGTAAAAACAAAACCCATATAATTTTATTTAACGATTTTTGTTCCCCAAAAGTAGCGACCCCCCGAAAGTAGTGACCCCAAAGGCTGCTAATTCCGAAAGTATCGAGGGTCGTTACTTTCAGAACTTTACGATAATGCAGTCTGATGCAGTTTTTAAGTGGGTAAAGAGAATAAATTATTGTGTGGATGAGCATGCTAAGTTTAAAGTCAAGACTTACAGCCATTCATGGGATGTCACACAATGAGTGTCATGCAATTATGAGTATTGTGTGACAACCCATAGATTGGCTATAAAGCAATGTGAACCATTTTATTTTACGTCAGGGTACGACAGTCACAAGAATCTCAAATTTTAAAGTTAGATCCTGAATACCATAAAATCCTGGGCATGGTTGTTCAAAGGGTGGATAACGCTATCCACCCTTTGAACAACCAGGTCCAGTTTATAACCCCTGAGCATATTTAGAAGGGTTTGTTATGATTATAAATAATTATTATGTGGGGGGACAGAGGCTACAGGAACATGGGAGCAAAGGAGACAGGAAGTCGTCTATGGGAGGCGGAATAAGTAGGAAAAATTTCACAAGATTGCATAATATTTTGCAAAGGAAAGCACAAAAAGGCGGGAACCACAACAGAAGGGACAGGAACATGGAGTACAAGGTATGGGAAGTGGGAAGTTCAGAACTCCTTGCCCCCCCCACGATTATGTGTAGCTGCAACTAAGCTACCATACCTTAGTAACGAAGTGTGAGTATGGAAGGAAGAGCTGAGATCCAATGTAAACTAGTGCAATAAACACTACAGCCTTGTGTTTGGCTGTTGGTGTTCGGCATTTCTTTGACGGTATTGTTTTACCATTCTGATCTGAACCATTGCTCGTCTCCTTGACAGATTCCGGGTACACACAATGCAAACTAGCTTGAGGTTCATCTTGCGAAGGTAAAATCTTGTTGATGAAGTTTGGCATGCGCGACAACAACTTCTTAGGCCAGTTGTAAGCGCAGAACAGAAGTAATGTGGCCAGCATGGTGTACGAGAACATACCAATGTGAAACATCTGAGAATTCATTCCGTGGAACATGGCGCCAAAGAGGATTCCAATGGGGCGTGTCTTGTCGAAAATGAGAAGAAAACCCTCTGATAGGTCAAAAAATAATCCTCCGATATGGACAAGGAAGAGATCAATCGTTTTGTCGTCAAGGAAAATGCGGAATGGATCAAACACCCATTCACGAGACAGACCACTCATGGAATACCCTGTCACCCAATCCATGTCCAGTTTCTTCAAGCCAGCATAGAAGTACACAAGAAAAACCTGATAAAGGAAGATTGAGTTTACTTCAGAATATTCACAACTAGTCACTCTACATTCAATATAATCAACATAATAATAATTATTGTGATGACTACGTATATACAATAACTGGTGATTTTTTAACAGACAGAGTAATACAGTGGAAGCTCTCTGAGCGGACACTCTCGTAAGTGGAAAGTTCTACTACATGTACGGCCGCCTTGACAAAACCCTGTTTGAACTCTAGCTCATACAAACTCTGTATACACATTCCTATAAGCGGCAAGCTCCAGCTGCTGACGCTTTTTCTGCTTCCCGAGGGTGTCTCACTCTGCTTATGGGGAGCTTAGACTGTAACTACTGGTCTTCAGCCAATGTTCAAAAAAATTCTGTAGAGTCCATACATTTTCTGTTATAATGCCTATTTGTAGGATGTAAGGAGAGACTGCCATTTTGGTCCAAGTCAGGTAGGGCAGTGGCCCAAAGGATACATGTATATAGGACAAACAAGCTATCTGATCAATGACATTCTATAAACCCTTGCTAGAGAGAATACCTGAAAACGCAGCACAACATAGTTCCACTTTGGTACATGGGAATTCTTGATTTCAGGATTTAAAATTCCATCCACAGACCTTCAAAACAAATGAAATAATAAATTTAATTTACTTTTAAGTGAATAGTAGGTAGTTATCAACTGAGTCAAAGAGCTGGATGGAAAATGTTTTTCTTGCCGGCTGAGCTTGCAAAGGAGGCAAGAAAAGAGGTTCTCGCACACTGAGGAGGAGCCTGGGTTGAGTTTAGCATCGCTAAGGTCACGTGATTCAGTTTTTGTTTTCTTGCCTTGCAAGCAGAAGCTATCCCACCCACCCACCCCTTTTGCCTGGCAGTCCGCAGTTCACATTGTACAGTTATAGCTATTTCCTATAGCCCAATTTTTTGGTTGTTGTTGATGTCGTTTGTTTGTTTTTTAGTTCAGCTCATTACCTGTACTAGCTAGGGTGCGTGTAGTTCTTATTAAAGTGCTGTTGCTTGTGTGGCAGACAAATGGCACTCAGTGTGTGAGAATCTATATTTCACGCAAGGTCTCAACATATGTACCAAGGACAACTGAGGTCCGAGAAAGAAAATAGAGAGCATTTTGAAAATATTCAACTGTCCAACTCAACCAAGCCAAACCATGTTTTATCATTAGATGATAGCCCTTTCTTTCCTGGCCTTGTTTTAGTAGGAAAATTGTCAAAAATTTCAAAAGGTAAATATCTTGCAAAAAAAGCTGTTTGTTCAAATGAAGAAGGAGGGTTGTCAGACTCACCAGTAGCGATTTGCATCACTCATAAGAAGCAGAATTGAAATCAGTCCGTACAAATATGAATGATTGTTCCATCGAGCCTTCTCCAACAGAAACACATACCAGTATGTTACCATGAACGACAGACAGCTCAGGCGAAACATAAAACCAAGAAAAATCCCGCAGGCTCCAAGAAACATCACGAGGTATACAACATACATCCAGTCGACTGAAAGAGGCTGAATGAAGTTAAAAAGTGGAAAGTGGCAAGTTTCTGCGTTAAAATGTGCATCGATGAACAGCATGCTGCGCTCTTGTGGAATATCGAGAATCATTAGCAATCCTGAAAAACAAAACAGTGGTAAAGGTAAAGCCGCACTCGGGGCCCACACTGCCAGAGCTTATCCCGGTTTCCATAACATGAAGCTGACTAGGAGTATTGCTACTCCCCCTGGATGGGATGCTAGTCCATCGCAGGTTACTCCCCAGCATTTTGTCGCCGGTACCCATTTATACTCCTGGGTGGAGAAAGGCACTGTGAGAGTAAAGTGTCTTGCCAAAAAACACCACACAATGAACCTGGCCAGGGCTCGAACCTGGACCGCTCGATCCAGAGTCCAACACGCTAACCATTAGGCCACGCATCTCCCACGCCATCAGTGGTACCAACCCCTAAAATAATTAAAGGTACAATAATTTTACCTTTAATTTTAGGGGTTGGTACCATAAGCGTACCATAACCCAATTTGAGACCAAAATGTTCAAAACCTATACCCGTTTTCAGACCAAAACGACTCAAAAACCAAACCCGTCCCTTCGGCGTGGCACAATCCTATATAGCTTATATATATAGGGGAGTGCCACCCCACTTAACCCCGGGCACTACTTACCAAATACAATTCTCAATACAGCAAGGTTCGATGGATCGGTTGGTGACGTCATGAACAGCAAGAATTTGTTCCACAAGGTAGCTGGTTGACTTTTCTTTTCTTGTTCCATTGCAGTTTTTTTGTCCATCGTAAAAGTAGTGACTGCAAGCTGTTCAACCCCTCCTTAGATATTGATTCCTTAAAGGAAATATGATTGGTTCATATAAACGTGGCTTACAGTGAATTACATTTCATAATACCGTCTTTCCTCAAATAATAGCCAGGGGCGATTATTATTTTTTCGCTACAAAAAGGGGCGAATATTTGAGGGAAGGTGATTAATCGAGGGGGCAATTTTTTCCAATATTGCTCACTGGAAGGGCTAATAAATAAGGAAAGAGTCAAATACATGAACATCACTATAGAAAAAACTGCTATGAAACCTGTGCTTTTATGTTGTAACGATTAAATCAAAGCTTGTTTCCTATCGTTCTTTTTTTGCAGGTTATGGACGAGCCGAATATATCCAAGGTGTAAATTTTTAACTTGACTGGGAAGGAATGAAAGGGAGAGGAGAAGTTCGAGGGGAGGCGCGTGAAGAGATTCCTGATTGCGAGGGGCGATTATATATTTGAGGAAGGCACCGGAGGGAGGCGATTATTCAAATATTTTCATCACAGGGCGGCGATTATTCGAGGAGGGCGATATTTAATCGAGGGATAGCTATTATTCGAGGAAATATGGTAAGCTTACATACATAAGCTTATTCATTTTTCCCTTTACCTACAACGCTACGGGATCCCAAAAATATTAAATAAACATGCTGCCTGCTTTACTTAATGTTAAGCTTAAAAATAATACAAAGGTGGGCTTGATTTTATAATATTTTGACTTTTTCGCGCATAAGCCAGTGAAAATATGTTTTGTGATTCGACACGTAAAGCTTCAAGGAAGTATATTCAATCAAACGGACTGTGGACACTTCCGTCTTCTCGATTTAGTTAATCTTTTAGTAGCTAACTGGCAAGTTAACTGATCATGAATTATTGTTAATCGCTGTAAATAATTTAGAAGGTTTCTACAATAACATAAGCTTACCTTGGTGAGACTGATTTGTACACCGAGAAGTTGGTGGTACAGACAAACAAAGCTTCAAAGAAAATTCACCCTAATTTAATGATAACAACAGGGCTGTCCACTTTCCTTTGTACTAACTTTGTAATCCATACCATCTGCTATCGTGGGATGGTGGCGATTGGTTAAAACGCTTTACTTTGAAAATCTTTGGAAGACCGCCATTTTTCCTTCCCACGACCGACTTGTTTCCAGCTTTCTCTCGTCCAGTCTTAGAAGCGAACGAAAATTGGCGCGAAAAAAAGCCGCGAAAAAGAAAAGTCATCAAAGTTCAAAGTAGTTTAGTTGAGACTTGAGACTGCTGAACGATTTTGAAGCCTATCCGAGGATGTTTTGATTTTCGTTTTGTTTACTTTTCAGCAAGAAAAATCTTGCTTGAAATATTTGATCTGTACGATGAAATCGCGGGGACGCTTGCATTTTAAAAGCGAATTTAGAGATTTTTTGGCGAATGATCGATCGCAAAAATAATTTGTTGCATTAATTCACTTAGGAAGGCAAACAATTTATTTATTGTATGCGCCACAATACTGATAAAACTGTATTTATATATATTGTAGTCTGAAGTGCCGGGCTGAAATGTCAGCCGTTTCCTCGCCCCAACCCCCCCGTGGGATTATATTGTAGCTCCAGGGCGTACAACAGTCGCGTGTACGTGCGCGAGTTCATGTTGTTCTCCCCCCAGCCAGGGGGGAGGGGGGGGGGGGGGGGGGGGGTCCAACCCCTTACCCTTTTATATACCATTTTTGACAGAAAAGGTAACTCAATATGAATTAAGTTAACTCAATTTAGGTAAGTACAACTTGAAGCAAAAGCACGGGAAAACACGCGTAAGTCACGAGTTTTGAGTTTTGTTGCTCTTGATTGGTCGAAGGAAAGAGCAGGTGATTCATATACCTTCCATGGAAAATGGTACCCCTTTCAAATACGCCAGGACATGGCCAAACAAGGATGAAAATTGATGAGAGTTCAAACTCTCACTCTTGTTTGGCCCGAAACTCTCATGCACTCTCTGCGACTCTCAAGCGCTCTCATCGAATTTCAACCTGCTCAAATTTTTCTTGAGAGTCATCCAGAGTTTTCTTTCGTTTGGCCCACGCTTGGTGATAGTCGGTGAGAGTTGAAGGAAACTCTCATGAGAGCCAACTCTCATCGACTCTCATCGTCGTTTGGCCCAGGCTTTTAATAGACATCTGAGCGCGCGAGGGAAAGTAATCACACAACACATTTTATTTTAAGTCTTTAATGCTTTTTCAGCTTCAAGTTTTTGATCTGCTTCATCGTCAATGTTTATATTTGTTTCTTGTTTCTTGTCCAGAGTGGATGATTTAAATTTTCGCATCTTCACAAGCTTTAGACTGGCAACATCGCAATCCCAGTCCCTAACAAAAACAAAAATATAACACTCAATAAATCATTATTATTACCAGTCTACTTGGAAATTTCCCTTATTTTATAAAATTTCCTTAAATTAACTGACGGACAGACGGACGTTTGGTGAGCTCTTTATTTGGTCAAAAAAGTCACACAACATGGTCTAACCAATCAGAGTAATCTGCTCTTTCCTTCGACCAATCAAGAGCAACAAAAATCATGACTTACGCGTGTTTTCCCGCGCTTTTGCTTCAAGTTGTACTTACCTAAATTGAGTTAACGTTTTGGCAGATGTGAGGTCTGGAAGTTCTGTGATAGAAAACATAAAAAAGCATGAAACTATGAAATATTGTCGATTAACTCATTGTTCTCAATAAAAGTAGGACTAGTTATTTTTATTTTATGTTTATTTTCTCCCACCTCCTGTAGACTTCCTGCCCCCTGCCTGCTACTCTTTTTCGAGGAAGACTACAGGCTAATTTCTCCCTGAGCAGAGCTGTTGTTTAATGCTAAGGTCAATGAAACCTTTTTTCAGTGAAAAATAATCTGGCAGCAATTTAATGCATAATACATAAAATAGCATTGCAGAATAACACTCAAAACCCCGGGGGGGGGGGGGGGTACTCCCTATAATGGACTATACGGGGAGGCTCCGCCCGAAAGAGGTCCTTTTTTAGGCTCGAGGTATGTGAAAGGGTAGGGATTTCACGAATAAATGATATTATTGTTTGGTTAACATCTCTACAAGTTCATTACAAGGGTATAGAAAAGGGATGCAGTGCTTCTACTGTAGGTATGTGAAAGGGGTACCATTTTCATAATTTCTATGGAAGGTATATGAAAGGGGTACCTTTTCTGTGAAAAATGGTATATGCAAGGGTAAGGGGTTGGACCTCTGGGCGGAGCCTCCCCGTATAAAACTTTTTTGAGTACCCCCCCGGGCTCAAAACACAAGTTTTAACCCCCATCACCACCATATTCACAGAATTGACAATGGAAGAGATTCATTAATTAAGAGGCAGCTCCTACCTATCCCACAACCGTTATAAAGCTCTCTTTCACGTTCAATAACATTTGTTATTGTATCTTCTCTTGACGCGTGAGCCCTGCCTTGTCTTCCCTTTATACTGTTCTGTTCATTGATTTGTTGAAGCTCCTCGTCAAACCGATGTAAATAGCTGGGAAATAAAAAAATAATGAGTTATAAGGCTTTGTGATTTTAGTATCTTTAAACCACTGCTTACAGAGTTCCCAGGCAGAGATGGTTAGGGGATGTCCTACAAAGTGGTAGCCTGCGAACCCAGACGTAATTTCCAGCTCGAGTTTCCCCGAGTTTTTTCAGCAGGTGAAACAAGAGCCTGAGAAAACCGGCTGCTCTCGCAGGCTAACAGAGTGGAGGAGGACAGGGGGGTCTGACGCACCTTGCACTCCCCCCCCCTCCCCCCTCCCCCCTCCCCCCTCCACAAGAATGGAACCAGATAGAAAATCAGGCCAATTGCCAACAAGTAATAATACAATAATGACAGTTTGATTAAAATGACTGATATCAATATAAGACATGTACCTCTCAATAAGTGCACAAACTTCAGAACAGGAATATTGTGTCTTTTCTTGGTCTACATTCTCAAAAAACCATCGAAACTTTTCACCAACTGCAAAACAGAATTATTATTAATTATAGCATTTCTTCATTTTCCAGTCAGGGCAACAAATGCCAGCCAACTGATTGGGAAATCCTGTCTCCGAGACGGGACTGAGCTCATGGTTTTCAAGTTAAAAACCTTAACATTGAAACAAATATGTGTACCTTTAATCTGAACAAGATAGTTTCTCTCAGTCTTCTTCCTACAAAGCAATCAAACAACATTAAACCACAAAAATACAAGCAAAAATTAATTTAACAGGAGGATGTGGAAGGAGAGAGGGTGGCCAAAACCAGCTGGAGACAGTAGTCATCACTGAAGGAGCTGGAAAGCACAAAGAAAAGGTGATGCCAGGTGAAGAGCTGTTGACATATTGGTGAGCTCATGGGAATAATCCCCTGGGAACAAATCCCTGGGAACAATCCCCTAGGCGTATGCAGTTGGCCACATAAAGATTATCTACGTGTATCTACAAATTAGAATTATCAACACACAAATTTTCACAGCACCAGTTGAATTAATTTTTTTTATTCCAGTTGGGGGAATTTGGTAAGATGTATATCAAAACAATGTCCCCTCGTGTTTATATTCTCATGACTGCTCCGTAAAAACTAAAATCTTAATTTAAGACGTTTCGTCTTACCTCAGAATCAGAACAATAGCTGAAGATTGACGTCCGCTATTGTTCTGGTTCTGGGTTAAGACGATACGGAGTGCATGTCTGACTTTTGTACTGATATGAGGAGAAAATTAGATCTGATCACTAAACTTTAGTCACTTTGTTCGCACTTCACAGTACCTTTGAAGTTTTTCATCCCTGTGAGCTTGCCGGGCCAACTTTGTAGCTTTCCTAGAATTAGGATGCACTACTTTCTTGCAATGAACTTTTGATTTTCCTTCCTTTGGCTGTGAATCAACAAGAACATCAATTTTTTTGTGAGAATCGAATTTGAACATATTTCCGAGCGAAATCAATCAAAACGCAATCAATTTGATTAAATTGATTCAGCAATCAATCGCAAATTTTAAAAGCAAGGCTACGATGTAAATACGTACCATTTTTAGCGTGCAAAGGACATAAACATTGAATAAATATTTCCCTGATTGTTGTGCAATCTTTACCACGTGAAATCTGCACGAGCCCGCTTATGGTCAGCTGTTGTATTGTTACAGATTATGCGTACTGCGTGGCTCAAAACAAAATGGCGGCCCGGGTGAAGAGTGCGTTTCGAAATGTAAACCGCATAAACAACATGTTTCTGCCTCAATTTGAAAACCTGAAGCAGCGAAAAATTGGCAAATCAGCTTACAATGTCTTCGTCGATTACAAGGCTGTCTTTAAGGAATTTTTTCAGCATGCAAAAGAGAAGCCTTTTCGTTCCGCAACAACATTAGCTACACTCCTTGGGCTTTACTACGTTTACGAGAAAAACCCCGGCGTGAACTCGTACGAAGACTCTGTGTTGGATTGCGCCAATGAACTTCTACAGATAAGCCATCTGATAAGGAAGCCATCGTCAGACAATTATGTGCAGGAGATCCTGAAATATCGTAATCAGGAAAGGATAAAAATTCAGAGTTTTGGGTTCTTGTCGCTTGTGTGGGTGTCAGAGTTCGGGCCCAGTTGTGATCTGTATGAGAAACACTGTGAATACGTACAGCCAAGATGGAGGACATTTCCTCAGCGAGTGATTGACATTGGGATCCTTGGACACTGGTGGTACTTGGAGAAGGCAATGAAGGATTATGACATCAATGAAGCTGAGCTGGCTGACTGACCACCGGACACACAGTAAATGGGAAAATGATTGCTTAGTGTCTTGGACACTGGTGCTTCATGGAGAAGGCATTGAAGGACTATGACATCAATGAAGCTGAGCTGGCTGACTGTCCGCCGGACACACAGTAATGGAAAATGATCACTTAGTGTACATGTCTGACAGTACATTGAATTTCCTTAATAACGAAAGCATTTTAAATAAAAAAATTGGGATTGAATTATTAAAGTCAGTTATCATTTATTCCAAGCCAAACTACATTCATAATCGAGAAATACTCGCGCTATGAGTAGATACTCGGAAACAAATTGATTGACCCTGAGGAAGACTAGTTCTGCTAGTCGAAATATCGGCCAATAAATCTGCCCTTTTGTCATAGTGCCAGCCTTGCAATCAATTTGTTTCAGTTACACTTCAAGTGACGTCTGGTACGTGCATTTCAATACAAGAGATCCGACAAGACACGCTAGCCAAGCGTTTTATTTCTACGTTGTGTGGTCCTCTGCATTTAAAAGTTTTAGACACTGGGGTTATACTCGCGCGAGCTACATATACAATCAGTAACTGGAGTCTAGTTCCCAGTGCCTTCGCTCCTACTGTCGCGTCAGCTCGTGGAACGAGGACAAGTTGCTGCAAACATTGTACCGTGCTATGAATCGTATCTTCAAGTCGGTAATGACAGTTTTAGGTCTCCCTCCCCCCTCCCCCCTCCTCCTTCGAAGGGCATAATGACACTACCCCAACTGAGTTTCGCACCCCACTGCTTCTCCTTCCCCTACCCCCAAGAGAAACCAAGGTTAATTCGCGTGACGGCCGAGCACGTGTGAGTGTGCATGGTTCTGTTTCCATTGCACGCTCTAAGATTACATACAAACATTTATACGCACGCGAGAGAACAAGACACCATGGGAAAGTTGGTCGGCTTGCTTTCCTTCTTTGCTCGCCGCCTTTTTATCGCTTCCGCAAGATCTCAGACCCTTCTAACTTAAAATTTCCATGTGTTAAAGCACTTAATTATTTGTTATGAATCTGACTTCACAAAGATAACGCATGCACTTTGAAAACAAACAACTTTGATATATTTGCAAGATAATTGAAGTTAGAATTGAGTATGTTTTCCTGTTCTGTGGGACAGATATCTAGGGTCAGTGTAGAACTTATTAAATTTGATCTCAAAATCAGCGTGAAACGGAAGACAATCGAGCAATACGTTAAACTTGATTCACAAATGTTTTTAGATACTTCTTGTAACGAACACTGAATCGTAGAACTCTTTGCATATTATCTCAAACAATCTTCGAAAAATGAAGAGTATTTGTGGAGTACAAAAGCCGAGAAATTCATCTGTACTACTGCCTCGATCCTGAAAATTAAGGGTTGAATGAACTTCCAGAATGGGTTTTTAAATCTTTTGGCACCATTTTAGCGCATAATTGTTCATAATTTAAACTGATTGAATGTAGCTGTTTTTTAATGTAAACCTAGCATACCCATATAAGGGCGCAGATGGATCAAACAAACAAAAAACTGTGATGTCTTAAAATGGTGCCGCTAAAACCCCTGTCGATCTTTACCTTAAAACATTCACTGAATTCGCTTCAGGCGTTTTATAAACAAAACATGTTTGTTGAAAAATTATCCGCCATTAATGAGTTTTTAAGGCAGGCTCGAATTGCCGCCATTGAATCGCTTACGTCCCGTCCGTATCAGGCATCGTGGGGCCATCAGGCGGAAATATTAAAGACACATCTTGAATTTTAAAAATCAGATGTGACAACACATATTGGTTTGGTGAGATAAGATAATAAGCCGTATCATCTTGACACGGTTCAACATTCATTGTCCTTTTGTCAGTGACACAGCACTTATAAATTATAGCCGTAGGGTAATACCTGACACAGTTTGAGAGACTATTAATGCTGTTAAACACAAAAAAATATGGAGAGTATTGTAAAAGTTCAGTGAGAAACTTCTCAACATCTTATGATAGTATGGCGTTTTGAAAATTGACCCTGACTTCCGCAAGATACATTCTCAAGGTTTGAACTGTTTGTGTTATTTTAGTTCGATCCAACTCGTGCACAATCAAATCTATTGAATTGTGTTTTTTGATGTCACACTGTGATTCTAGGTGCGTGGACGATACGCAATGAATAAGTTTACATTTTATTCTATTCATCATGTTTAACCTTCTACAAGGTCCATCTGCTGACAAACACGGCTACATTGATTCACGTTTTGGCAGTGGGGGAACCTGATATAGCTACAGAACTGATCTAATTGAAACACTGTTTGTTTCGCGATAACTGCACTCAAAATGAACGTGCATCGCCAAATAACAGTTAAATTACCAATACCAGTGATGAAAATTTCTCCGGCGTATTTCAACAACGAAACGAATGGTTTACAAGCGTATAACAACAATGTACAAACATCTCCCATGCTGGTTTTCGATTCTGGCGCCGGGTTTGAGTCAAAGCCACTCGAGTTAGACTTGAGGAATCTACCGACTACCGACTCCCCCGAGTTGGACAACTCGTTGCGAGACTTAATAATGGAGAATATGAAATCTGGCAACGGAGTCAACGAGGATAACGAAGATGCCGTTTCCGAAATTTCAACTTGCAGTTCAATGGTTGCGTTAGAGACGGTCGATGAAAGTGAGCAAGCCAACGCGACGTCCGCGCCGACAGCTAACCGAAAGACAGCGAGGGCGTCTTCGTTCAATGCCGGATCGACAACGAAGACTTCCGAAGGACCTAACTATCAATCGTCAAGCGAATTCGAAGAAGAAGATGGCCGAAAGGCGGCGATGAAAAAATCCAAGAAAATTTCCGATTTGTTTACTTTCAACGCACCAAGTTTTAGCGGAAATGGGGTTAGTGAAGAAAACGAGGAGCCGAGGCCCCCGCCGCCATCAGAACGGAGAAGGAAACTGAGTATCACTAAAAGAATTACGCCATTATCTTTGCATAGTATTTTTACTGGAAACCAATCGACAGGTACAAGCAAACAAGAAACTACTAACGAGAAAGTCGAGAAAGAAACTACTACCAAGAAGACACGTAAACTATCATTGCAGACGATGTTCCATAAACCCTCGCAGCATTCAAACGAAAAGAAAAAGAAAAAGAGCGAAAAAGACGAAACACGGACCCACAACTCCCACCAAACCAACAAGTGACAACTACCATTGAAAACGAGGAGAAGAAAGCAAAGGATGAAACAGCAACAGCGCGTAGAGAATCACAAACGAAACCTGTGCCAGAGCAAGCTTTCTTTAAAGAGGAAGACATTAAAATACATGACCTTATTAAGCATGTGCTGCGCGCGCATCTGCTCTCCATGAAAGAATACAAACGCGAGAATTGCGACCGCGTTTGTAAAAGCATCTGTAGAATTTTAAAAACTCTTGTGGCTTCAATGAAGGAAACTGAAAATGTGCAATGTAAAGTTGTGTGTCAAGCCTACATTGGCTCCGTGAGGGACGAAGGAATGTTTGCGAGTGTCCAAACTATGTGGGAAAATGATAAAGACAATTTCGCAGCTGCGAGTTTCAGAAACGATTCCTTGTTCGGTTTCGCATCTGTGATAACAAACACGCTATTTTAACACTGAGCAGTGACCTTTTCCTAACTTCATGTAAAAATATCAAGCACGAGAGAGAGTGTTTCATCACATTTCCAAACACCGAGAAGAGAGCTGAAAATACGACGCACAGCGGAGTATTTTTGATGAAATTCGAGGTGTTTGGAAATGTGATGAAACAACCTCGTTCCCAGGGTCTCTCATCTTCCCACCCCAGAGGCTCTTGGGGCGGGAAGAAGAGAGACCCTGGGAACGAGGTTGGCGATGAAACACTGTCTCGAGTGTTTGATATATCTTCTCAATCGAAATTAAAACTACGAAGTAAACGAAGAGATAAAATCGTAAAAATATATGCTAATTCAGATTAAATTTCCAAACCACCGTCACGTTATGATTTTGATGAATTATTAATCAGTTTGAGAATAATATACCCAATAATTAATGGTTACATTTGTATTATAAATTGAAAGGCCTTTTTATCCACTAATATACAATTCATGTGTCATACTGGTTCGATTAGCTAATTTTAATCCGATTGCAAACGGGCGGTGAAATCTAAATACTACCACTAGTATTTAGATTTGACTTTACATCGGATTAAAAATTGTCGAGACATAGTCCTTTATTCCGTGATACATAAATTGGCAATTTTCCCAGTTTTTCGAGTTGCGGTTTGCTTCTGTTTCGAAACGAGTCCTGACCCAGTGCACAACCTTTCTTATGGAAATGAGTTTGATTTGCAAGACATAAGCAGAGGTACCCAACGACGGTTTTCTCCCAAATGCTTTAAAACAGTATTTTGGCTGTCTGGTGTGCTTTTAAAGATCTATAAATGAATTCTAAACTGCGCTATAAAATTTATATCTGTTCGGTCATTCAGTAGGGGAACTTTAGACTTCACGAATTTATTAGGGCTTTTTTAGTCATTTCCCGAAAACTTCAGCTCTTCCTTGCTGATTTTTCCTTTCTGAAAATCCACAAAGGCAAAAGGCAACTGGAAATGGTCTATTAAAAGGCCTTTTTCTACTAATAAACTAGTATTGTAAACGACAGAATGTTCTGGTGAATTCAAGTGTCTGGTTCGATCAGCTATTTAGATTTCACTAGCTTTACAATTGGATTAAAAATAATCGTAAGACAGCGTAATTAGTCCTTCTTTCCTGATACATAAATTGGCCACTGTTCGAGTTTCGCAGTATGCTTCTGTTTCAAAACGCGTCAAATGATATAATAAATGCATGATTTTTTTGCTAACTTCATTAATATACCCATGCAATAACTGATGGTTACATTATTTATGAATTGAAAGGCATTTTTATTCACTAATAAACTAGTATTGTAAACGACAGAATGTTCTGGTCAATTCAAGTGTCATACTGCTTCAATAGCTAATTTTAATCCGAATACTGCCACTAGAACTTACATTTCACTTTGCAATGGGATTAAATTAACTGTTAAGGAGACAGCGTAATATATATAGCCCTTTTCACGGTTAACTTGCGATATTTGCATAACAATACACTTGAACATAAAAGCGAGGCAATTTTGGGCACAAGCTGCAAAACATCGTGTTTTTCTTGAACTCCTTCAACTCTTTTAGTATAAAAACAGTTTTAAAATGTAGAAGAACTACATTTCTTTTAGTTTACGTTGTTTTTAGAAAAAATTGTAAAACGACTTTTCTCTATTAATAAAGAGTAGACTCGCATAAGCAACAGGGAGATCGGGTTACGATCTTTACGGCAAACTTTAACTAAAATAGTTGCATATTTAGTTCTTCTCCGTTTTATATTAAACTATTTTTATGCTAACATAGTTTAAGGAGCTCAAGAAAATCACGATGTTTTACAGCTTGTGCCCGAAATTTCCTCGCTTCTATGTTTAGCTGTATTGTTATGCAAATATTTCAGGTTAACCGTGAAAAGGGCTATTAGTCCTGATACACAACCTTTCATATGGAAATGAGTTGATTTGCAAGACAATGAACGTAAAACTCATTTCATATGAAAGGTCAGTTGTGCATCAGGGCTCGTTTTGAAACAGAGGCAAAAGGCAGCTGGAAATGACCTATTGAAAGGCCTTTTATATTCACTAAGGGCCTCCACAGACTAGAGAGTACTTGTCGACAACTATTTAGTCACGATCATAAAAAGTTCTCGATAACAAAACAGCCAGTGTGTGGAGCTAGTTGTCGATAACTAAGGCCCTTGGTTATCGATAACTAGCTTCACACACTGGCTTTTTTGTTATCGACAACTAAATAGTTATCGATAACAATTCGCCTAGTCTGTGGAGGCCCTAATAAACTATTATTGTGGTATTGTAAAGGACGGAATGTTCTGCGGGTCAATTGAAGTATCATACTGTTAAGTATCACATCTATTTAGACTTCACTTTGCAATTGGATTAAAAATCAGCGAGACAGCGCGATTAGTCCGTCGCCCTTTTTTCTGATACATAAATTGACCATTTTCAATTTCCAGTTGCTTTTTGCCTCTGTTTCAAAACGCGTCATGGTTCGAAACCATTAAAATGAGTTGGACATGGAAAATGAACATGCGGGTAAAACTCATTTTCACGTGAAAAGTTGTGCACCAGACTCGTTTTGAAACCGAGGTAAAAATAACTCGGAAATGGCCTAATTGTAGTTTCCGCTGGTTCCACTATATATGACTTTTATACAGGTAACATAGTTTATCAGTTTATCCAGCTGGTTTTCTACTTAATGAGATAATCGTCTTAGTAGCGCATGCAGCGCCATGTTTCTTGTTCTCAGCTGAGATTGGGAAGAGGTCATTATGACTAATCACCAGATGGCCTGTGATTCATAATTTGCTCCAGCTGACATTTCCCATGAGTCTGGGACAGAATGTGTGACCAATCATGAAGTACTTATTTGTTACCATACAGAAACCGCTGCCTGAAAATATAGGCTGCCTGAGGCTGCCTGTGGACCTTATTAATGGTGGACCTTAATCACGCGGCGGCCATCTTAAATCCCAGAAGATTTACCCACACGAGCACGTTTTCCTTGACAAGTTTTCCTTGACAAGTTTTCCTTGACAAGTTTTCCTTGCTCGTGTGGAAAGGGAAATTTGGCAATTTTTTCCTTGACAAGTGTCGTTGTTCAAAAACAAACGTGCCAGTTTTTGAACCAGGACACTTGTCAAGGAAAAATTGCCAAGTTGCGAAACTTGTTCGTGTGGACGTGCAACAAGGAAAACTTGACAAGGAATCCCTGGTGCCCAGCGGCCTTATCTTGTTGCTCCCGACCTGGATCCCGATTAAAGATGATAATCCGCTGTACAATATTATTGTTGTTACAAAGAAAAATTGTTTATCGTCCACACGAGCAAATAAAATTTGTCAAGGAAAAACTTGTCAAATGAAATTTGTTGTTTATCCACACGAGCAAGGAAAACTTGTCAAGGAAAACTTGTCAAGGAAAACTTGCTCGTGTGGAAGGGGCTTTAAAACCTTTGTTTCCGCATCTAAACCCCGCGTAAACTCGTTGTGAAACGTCTGAATGCGAGGCTTGGGGGACCTTGGGGAATAAAAAGCTATTGTTTTACCAACATGGCGGGCTGTGATTAAGGCCCATAAAAAGCGGTTTGAAAATGGAGGACATCAATGGAAATTGAAACACACAGAGGAAAGGCAGATGGATTATTAAAGATGGATAAGATTGTGCATGGAATGAATAACTGGATTTCTATCTGGCCGACAGATAACAAATTAAATTTAATATGCCTAAAAATGTGGTCTGTAATGTCCAGAAGAAAGATTTCGTCAATTAATTAATCTTTTTTGGCATCAGTTTATATTTGGAGCTTGTAATTAAAGAAGCGGCAGGATAAAATGGCTCAAATTCTAATAGCGTGACCTAGCCACTTTTAGCAAAAGACAAAGATAGCTCAGTGTCCGCGTTACGGCTTTTGACCCAGAAATATCTTCTCTTCCAAACTTCTCAGTTCCTTGCGGAACGCAAGACCCCCGGGGAACTCCCATATAAAAGTGACGGGGGGTGATTGTCGTACATTTTAGGGGTTAAAATTCGTGGTTTGGTTGGTCGGCTTGCCAAGTTCCTGTACAGCTTTCTCCCAGGTCTTCACGGTCAATTCATTTTCCCGCTCGGACCACGTGACCCATCCGAAACGGATTGAACGCGGCGAAATATATAGGCCTAGGAACTAGGCAAGTTTGGTACCACTTAGGATGTCAAAATCTCAAATGACCACCGTTAGAGGTATTCCGGTACCTTAAAGGGTATTGAGAAGGGAAGTATTGTATAATATTTTGCACAAAGAGGCGGAAACCACAGCGGAAGAGGCGGAAGGAAGTGGAAGGTTCAGACTTCAGCATGAAGTGAAAATAAATTCATAAATTTTAGAAGTCATCTTATTATATCTAACAGGATTTGCAACTGAACGTGGCCGCAGAAAATTGCACCATTTTGACCAAAGTATCTCCAAAGTAGACGATACAATAAGACGAAGTATGCCAGTTCTTTTTTCTCTCTTTTCTCTCTTCTTTCTCCTTTTCGCTCTTGTTTGGTGTGGTTTCTAGTCTTATTGGAGTCATAAAACTGGACTTTTGGCGTAGTTGCCGTAAAAATGCTGAAATTTTCTTGAGCCACGTTCTTGCAAATTCAGTTAGATATATAATTACATTTTACGTTCTGTCGCAAGAAATGACACTAATTGAAAAACAAAAATGATAACGATTTTACTCTGATCTTCGCCGCTGGTAACTCCACGCGAACTGGCACTCAGGGTGAGTTACTGCTTGTCGCTTGTGCGTGCGTCGGAACATTACTATGGTCGGAAGGATAAAAAACAATTTTGCTCTGAATACCAGATGCACGCGATAGTTTGTATGTACTCAGTTTCAAAAATAAACATTTTTGCCCTTATTTGGAATTGTAACTTTTTGGTGGCGAATTAAAGTTTGCATACGAATTTTACCTTTTATTTTGAGAGGAAGGCAAACAATTTCGTGATCAATATGCACTCTTAGGGGCATATATCTGTGGTCTACTGGATAAAGAGGGACTTTGGCTAAGCTGATTAGACTTAAATTACCTTTATTTTTTCAGTTGTCCGACCAAGATTCTTCAAGCAACAATATCACAAACATTCATGTCATAATCATGGCATTGATTTCAACGAAATGTCACTTTTATTCTTTATGTGAAAATTAATTACTGTTACCGTAATGTCTAGGCGGTTTGGCCGGCTAATTTAATAAAGGTGGTGTGCTGAATGACTCGATTTGGCCTGTGAATCATAACTAAACGGAGTAAATTTAATAAAACATTGGACATGTGCAATTTTATCATGATAGATAGCAAAAACTTGCAGCGTCGCTGTTAACAAACGACAAAATAAATTTGTCTTTATTTAGATTCTGTACTGGGCTGTTCAGTTTAGTCCAGTCCAGTCCGTGTTCTCATCTTGACTGAGCCACTTTACTGTCGGCTGGCCATCGCCAGTGGAGCAAATACGTATTGAGAACAGTTTTAAGCTCATTTTGAAGACTGAAAACTGCATGAATCAGTTCCGGCCACTATGCTTTACCGCATAGGCAAAACTGCGGAAACTCCCGTGTGCAGTTGAACTTTAAATTGAAGAGGTCATGAATGCGGGTCCCTCAAATGTTCAAGGGCTCGCAAAATTAGGCTTCTGCTCGAATTGCTCGCAAAATTTTAGTGGGTGCTCATTTGCTCATGCTCGCATATTTTTACAAGTGCTCGCATGCTCGGTTTAGCAAGCTTGTTTTTGACAAAGTGCTCGTACCTCGCAAGGCTAACTTCATTTCAATGCTCGTGTTCGCAAAGAAAAACTATGTGCTCACATGCTCGCAAAGACCATATAAGCGATACCCCTAATTTGGAAAACTGTTGTGATATTGAGAAGTTTTCCACTCCAATACGGGTTTGAAGTCACCGTGAACAAAACAGTCAAAAACAACACGGTTGATTGCTCCAAACGGCTTTGTTTTATCTGACCTGTTAATAATCTTTAAACAAAACTAACAGACTACAAAGTTCAATGAAAAGAGGGTGGTATAAATCATACTGCTTGCGTGCTAATGCACATCAATTAAGTGTAAAACCAACACGTAAGTGGTTAAATATTTGCCCGGCATAGCATCAAGCTGCGATATCAAGTACCAAGAAAGCTATACATTGTTTTCATTACGCCATGCTGTGGAAACAACTCTCGTAATGTAAAATCGTACGCCTTCCTGCACGCTCCGGTGAAGCAAGCTGAAAGTAAATAAATAAAACACTTTCATAAGCCTTCTTTTAAATCGCCGGAGCCTTTTGTTCAAAAGGGATTACTTTCACCTCAAGTATTTAACAACTCATTTCCTTGGCCCCAAGCTATGACACCTATTGTTTGCTCTAATCATTTATTATGCAAATAACAAACACATTTTTAACACTATACAAAAATCCATTACCGGGGATTTGTGCTAAGTTACTCGCCCGGGTTTTTGCGCGCACAAAACTTGGCGGCCACAGTCTGCAAACGGGCTTATTTTCTAATCGACGGAAGTTATAAGATTAGCTCGGTGCAAATAAACATTCCGCAGGAATTTTGCGTTGTAAAGACATTTTAAAAAGCATGTGTTTGCGAGAACAATCACAGCTGGAAATGAGCTGGAATAGTAGACTGTTACGAAAATCTTTTCACGACCCCCATGTCCCAAACACCTGTAAATGAAAGCAGATTTTTTGTAATCTTATCCAAAGAATACAGTTTTTCTTTCTCAACTTTTGCAACAATTGTTTACTTGTGGCAACACAATGCAACCGTGTTACAGGGGTTAAAGGATTGGCCGAGATATCGATTGACGAACGCGATTAACCAACACTTTGGTGCCGGAAGGGCATTGTGCCGATTTCAGCCGCGATAAATTTGTAAATTAAGACCGTATCTTTCAGTACACGACAAGTTCACCAACCAACAGGTCTCATGAGCGCTGCCGTCTGTTATAAATCTCTGCAATAGGAGCAGATTTCATTCAGAGCGGATTTCTACAGAGCATTCTCGGACAAACGTTCTCGGCTATGGACGAGTTAAATGGAGCGTGGCATTCGAGGGAACGGAAAAATTCAAACCCATTTCATTTCACTTCTGGTCACGAAGCGTCCCAGCGGGAAAGCAATGGAACGCCGAATATTTTAAACGGCAATACGGCTTTTACGTTTATTCCCGAAAAGGAAGTGAAGCCAAGCAAAAGAACGAGAAAGATGTCATTGTTTTCGTTTCATTTCAACTCCAAATCTAACTCTGAGGATCCCAAAGGAAGGGTTAGGCGGTCATCACAACCGGCCTTCAATCAACCCTCACCCACATCGCTTTCGCCGGATCAGGATGTTTGGCCGCTGGCTTCGCTTAACAACCACACTGGCTCACAGAGCAGCCTAGATAGCACGCCTTGTTCTTCACGAAAATGCTCGGCGGTCAGTGGACCCGTTAACGTTGACAGGGAGAACATTGTAATTCATGACATTATTCAAGAGACTCTTAAGTTACAGTTTGAGAATGTGACGGAATACAATCGCGAGGCTTGTGACCGCTTGGGCAAGAACGTGTGTCAGCTTGTAAAGAGACGAGTCGAGGCGATGAAAGAGACATCTCGACAAAGCTGCAAAATTGTTTCTGTAGTGTATGTTGGTGCAGTCAGAGATCATGGAATAGAAGTAGCTAGTCAAGCCTTACTAGATGCGGACAAAGACAATTTTACCGTAGCGAGTTACCGAAACGGCAAGGTTTTTACTGTGGGTGGTATTATGGTGATCCCGTTAGAGAAATAATCAACATATTTATTCAGTTAACCGCGTGTTAAAATATATACGCTATAAGAAAACAGGCTATCCCAATACGGGAAGCTTAGATAAGGAGCAGAGTTTGTTTTTACATAAGTATTTGTTCTGTTTGGATAGCTTTGTGCAAGAGGTGTGAAATGAAAACATTGACAGTCGCGCCGTCGTTACAGCTCATTAGCCATCGATAAAAACAGATCTAGATAACCTGTAGCCACAGCTCTATTTTAAAAGCTGGTCAATTGTCATGAGTTAATAGCGATGAACAACGAACAAAAATATTTGCGTTACCAAATATCTAATAAAAACATTGAAATACATCTTGAAAACGATACTTTTATGAGTTTGACCGTTTGAAACTCAGTCTCAAGAGATCTGGGCACGAAAATAGCTCAACTAAGTAACTATGATATGATATACCTGTTCAAGCGTAATTTTAATTTTAATTTCAAAATCACTTTGGAATCTGGTTCAGGCACCATCAAGTCTACATTTGATCCGACTAGGTTGTGCATGAAATACCACGAATCAATAAAGAATCAAAACAATTGAAAGTCATGAAATATTCAGAATGCTAGCAATTTTTCATCTGCAATTACATAATGCAGAGCAAATTACTGAATGTTTGCTTTCGATTAGGCCTACTAGTGAACCGAGATTTTAGAAATAACTTCGACATCACATGATGGAGAAGTTCTGAATATAGTTTGTACAAAATTGTTTCACGTTTTCAGTAGTGCCTCAGTATAATGTGAGTCTATGGCTACGGCGTTGCGCAATAATTTTTTTGATGACACGAAAGAAGTTGAAAAATGTTATCTCGAGAGAAGATAACATTGTCGTTGTGGTGTAGGTTATCGTTATTCCAATTTAGCACGAAATTGATGCCACTTGTTGAACTAACCTTTTTGAGCGATTTGTCGAATGTTTGCTACAACTGATACATGTGTCACACTCAACTTGATACACTCAAGTAGTTATGTCACAATATTTTAAGTGATTTTTGCAAAGTGCAAAATCACCTTCAAACTGAAGAAAGCCTCAAAATAATAGTTTACTAAGATAGAAAAACACCAAAGCCGTAATAATAAACCAACCAGGAACAAGGATGGTTGAGGATGGAGAAGATTAAGACGGATTGCGAAAGGCAAACTTGAAAAACTTGGCCATTTTTTTTTTTCACTGAAGATGCGTCATCCGTGACGTAGCTCCTTTAAGCTGAATATTTTAAAAGTGGCTGAAATATTTAGGGAATGAAGTCTTATTACCCAAATTTACGAGATGCTGTTGCCATTCCGTAAATCCTAGCCGGCCATTTTATTTTTCGTATCCAAAGCGATATTATATCTCTTCGAAAACAACAGGCATTAATTTTTCCATATTACGAAACTGTTCGAGGTGGCATTTCACTGAAGGGTCAAGGGCCACGTGTATAAGGAATCTAAACCATAGAGTACTAAAGTCAAGACGTCACAAAAATTAAATTTGCGAAATTATGAAATTTGATCAGCTATTCAGAGGAAGCATGCCAAAAAACGTCCACCTGCCAACGAATTAGCTCTCCATTGCAATTTGCGGCCGAGATATGGGCACTTCAGGTTTTAAAACCTCTATATCTCGGCCGCAAATTGCAATGGAGAGCTAATTTTTGGCAAGTGGAGTTTTTTGGCATGCTTCCTCTGAATAGCTGATCAAATTTCATAATTTCGCAAATTTGAAAATTTGTGACGTCACACTTTACCACTCTATTCTGACTTTCAACACACGTATCCATCTCACTTTCGAGCAGTGAAATATTAGAATGACACAGCCCCGGATGTGGCCAATTCCAATTTTAAAACTTTCACGAATCTCTCGAGTGCGACAAAAGAGTTTCCGAGTGCAGATCAAGTTGATATCAACGCTATATTTATCACTTCCATTGACTGTTAAGTCGGTTGCCAAATTTAGATTCATTTTGTGTTGCATGTTTCTCATAGTTTCCTTAGTAAACCAAACTGATTGCAAGGCATGCTCGAACACCCCGCTATCTCGAACTCAAACTCATTCCCCTTGCCCTTGTTTTTCAGCCATTTACTACCGGCTATATCTCGAACTAACGGAACGGCGAGGGATTGGGACACCGCGTTACTTTTGGTCAGCATATATGGTTCAGTCAAACATGCGCAGGAAAGAACCGTTCCTCCCAGCTTCGGCGGTCAGGTGTCGCTGCTTACGTTGTCCTCATCCTAAACACTGTTGCGTGTAGATCGCAGACGAGCAGCTCTCTAAACTATTCCCGGAAAACGATGTTTACATAAAATCAACGGGCTGATTGCATTCTATTACCTAAGATATGATGCTAGGGTTTACTACAGCGAAGCTCTACAACGGGAAATATTAAAGTTGAGCAAAAATTCTGACCGTCCCATGCAGTATTGCATTATCACGTTGCTTAGCGTCTCTAGGAACCAGTTTTGTTTTAGAAATACAAAAATGTACAGGACGGTATAGTGGGTGGGTTCGCTAAGATCATGATGATAAATTTCAATCATAAACGAAACTCCCTCGCAGAGTTTAGTCTAAACCGGCGCGCGCTATTACAGTCCAGTCCACATGGTCCAGGGATTTAGACGTTTGCGAAGAAAATGAATCCGTTTGAAAATTTCCGGCCATCTCGATCGTCTCGTGGTGCGGGTTTGTTGGTTCCTGCTCTGACTACATTAATCTTTGATCATTTTCAAGGCGCTACCGAACAGAAACAAAACTAAGACAAAGGATTTCTGACGTGTGGCCTGAACAGGTTGTCCTGTTAGAGGAAAATAAGACCACAGCCTCTGGTGCGACATTCAAGTGAAGATAATTTCAGTTTAACCTCAGAGATCAAGCCACGGGAATAATCAGAAACAAAGGTATGTGAGCTTAGATTATTTTCAGTGAAATTCTCATGTTTGGGATTAATCTGAACTCTTGAGATCTCAGTAAACTTTCTTACGGGACCTATAGGCGCTCAAATGCAGTGATCTGTTATAAATTTTTACCAAAAAAGTTGGCAAATATTGAAGTTAAAACAATAAGCTTTTGATTTATATTTTTGAGACGATAGAATTATCTTCGTAACTCAGTTTCGTTTCTGTTGTTCATCTTTTTTCTAGGTTAAGAAATTTCGCTGCCAGTTCAAACAATTTATTTATTATCACATGTTTCTAGAAGTCCCATTGCGTTTTTAAAGTTAAAGACCGCGGAAAGAAATTAGTTTTTTGGTGAAAGTATATAATTTAATTTAAAAAGGCATTTATATGAAAGCAATTCAGAGTTCTTTCACTACTTTTAAAGAAGTAAGATCAAGTATTAAAACAACTACAATTGTAGATTCCTTTTGCTTCCGAAACTGTTTAATTTTCTAGCCCCAGTTAAATTTGATTAAGACACCACATGGAATACAATGTGTAACCTGCACCGAACTTCCTTCCAGTTGATACCAAAGTTATAGACCTGTTATTGGACTGTTAACGTGTTTTCACTATACTGATAATGCAATATAAATATTTTGTTGAACACATCACGGGCGAAATTTTTTAAAAAACGACCAATAATTCGGATGCCAGTTCTTACTGAGGTCTGGGATGTCACAACGCCCGTCGGTAGCCCATTGTCTTCTCGTAGATAAAACCAGTAAAATAATTTTTAGTAGTAAAACATGACACAATTCTCATTCGGATGTTTTGTCTTGTAGAACAGATGAAGGTCCTCGTTGTTTTTGTGGTTGTGGCGAGTTTGTATTCTTCAAACGCGATGCCATTTAACGGTAAGGTGGCTATCCGGGGGGGGGGGGGAGGCGGTACTCCAAAAAAAATTGGGTGGGGTTGTGCCGCTGGGCTATAAAAACCCTAACCCTGTACCAGACCACAAAACGCTGATTTTGCGACCCTGTTCCAGACTAAATGTTGAAAAGGGCTACCCTGTTCCAGACGATTTTTAACGATTTTCTTTCTAACCCAAAAGGCTAAACTACTAAGCAGCACTGCGACTGCGAACGTGTAGTTTCGTTTCGTCTGACTAACGTAGACTTCGTCTACCCTATTCCATAGTATCAATTACCGATCTTCGTGCCAACTTCTGCTTTTTGGTATACCCTGTTCCAGACCAAAAGGCTCAAAATCCATACCCTGTCCAGCGGCACGTACCTATATAGCGTATATAAGGGAGTACCCCCGGGGGTGGCTATGATGTTTAACTTTGATCACCCATGTGGGAAACGCCGTGGCCCATAAATGGTTAGCGCGTTGAACTCAGAATCGAGCGGTCCGGATTCGAGCGCTGGCCGGGGTCATTGTGTTGTGTTTTTAGTCGAGACATTTAACTCTCACAGTGCTTCTCTCTAACCAATACTTGCGATGGACTAGCATTGGGGAGTAGCAATACTCCTAGTCGGCTTCATGTGATAACCTCCAGTAGTGTGGGCCAGTTTGGCCCGAGTGTGGCTTTACATTTACCCAAATTGTAGATGCATGCTAGTTTTTTTCTTCTTTTTCTAACAACAGTATCGTAATTACTCAATTTTTGGTGTAAATAATCATTACTGTTGAACTTACGACTTCAAATGCTACTAAGCTGCTATTTAGTATGTTTACAGCTAATTATCTAACCAAAGAAAGATAACAAATAACACGTCTCGTGCAGTCATTATAACCAGCGCTGCAAAGTCCGCGTAGCATGCGCAGAAAGGGATAAAAAAAATCGACGTAGCGGCGCAAAGCCTCTGGGTAATGCTCCTGTTCCATAAAACAAGCGACTTCCTGTTCTCTCTTTTCGCGCGCATTCTGCATAAAAAAATTACAAATAAAATTAAAATACAATAAACTCTAACCTGCGCAGGCGTTTCCTTTCCGAAAGGCGCATGAAAGCTTGGGCGCGAGGCGGACCAATTTTCGTTGCTCCGTCTCACACCCCAAGCGCCTCTGTCCCAAGCCCCTCTCACTCCTAGCACTCTCGCCCCAAGCCCCTCTCACTCAAGCAAAGCAAACAACTACTACATAGGCTAACTCTAATACTGTGCAAAATTAATTCTAACCAGACTGCCGCGATCATTACGACCTTTGTGGAAAGTGGGCCAAACATCAGTATTGTGAGTTGAGCGACTACAAGGACTACATGAGCCTAGTGTGTCCGTACTCATGCGGTGCCTGTGACGGTAATAGCTGGCTTTTAACTATTACAAACTAGCTACTAATAATACAAATGCTGCAAAAACACTAACAACAACAACAACAACAACAACAACACTTTACTAGATCTTAAGATAAATCTAAAAACTTAGCAACCCGCAAGTAACTTTAGTTAATCGTGGCGGCTTACTACACAGAATAATGTAGAAAAGCTCTACTAGAATAGAAAATAAATAAATAAAATAATCAATTTAATAAATAAAGAAAGAAAAATAAATTTAATAAATTAATTAATTAATTAGAATTATTATTATTTCCTTGAACTGTGCACTGTAAATAAAAAGAGCCAACAGCACAAGCATAGAGCGTGTCTCATCTCCAGACTCCATCGGTCTTGTTGCTCTAATGGCCGGTTTGACCTAGTCGTTTTGAGCAAGCTTCTTGTCTCTTAGTAACAGCACCTGCGCATGTTTCACTCAATTCCACTTGGAGTTTGATACAAGATCATTAACTTATACTGGAAATTAATGGCTGCCACTCCACGGGAGTCCATGGGTAATTTGGCTGTGCGCATGCGTAAGGTCCAGGCCAAACCGTGGAGATGTGCAGTGTGACCATTGCTTCAGATGGTTTATTATTACTCCTACACTTATAAACACTATGAAAATTTAAATTAATTACTCGAACATGACTAAAGTTAAAATTGTACAATAAGTGTAAATGTTGTTCCATCTGCAGACATTCTGAATGATTTGAGTGCGTCAGGTAAGGAGGCTTCCGGTACTGGAGACGTACAGAAAGTAATACCAGAAGTTGATGCGGATTTTGATAATTTTGAGGAGTTAGGGAGGATCTCTCCTCCACTATCTGACAAAGAAGCAGACCATAAAGACGAGGAGCTCTCTCAAAGTCTGTCAGGATCCGGAGAGGAGAAAAATGAGCCTCTTTTTCGTGCATCAGCCACCCAAGAAACAGAGTCTCGATTTCATGGAGAGGTCGAACAGCAAGACGGGACAGGTGATCAGCAGGAGTCTATTTCCGGTTCCGGTGGTGATTCTGTTGGTGTTAATTTTTGGCCTGTTGTTAGAATTGCACTTGACACAGACGACGGAGGAAGCGACCGAGAGCACCACGTGATCCGCAGATCGGAGATATCCACGCCCGAGGAGACGACGAAGGTTTCCGAGAAGACGACGAAGGTTCCCGAGGAAACGACGACAAGGGTTCTTGATGATGGCAGTTCGTCTGGCGAGGCAACATCTGGCGAGAAATTAATTCAAAGGAGTGATTTTCCCATCGCCAGTGGGTCTGGCCAGGATGACGTCACTTCCGGTGAAGATGACGCACCCTTTGACACTTCTTCCGCTGATTTGGAATCTGATTCTGGATGCTCTTCCGGTTACGGGTGTTACGAGTCCCAAGGTCAACAGGGAGGGGATGGTGGGGACCTTAATTCGCGCTCTCTGATCGCCAAGGCCGAGGAGAGTGTCGCCTCTGGTAGCGCTTCCGGTGATTCTACTCCTGACGTTTGGTTACATCCGCATTTCGATGTAACCGCTGGTCCGTATGATGACGTAACTTCCGGTTCCGGTGCTGCTCCCCTTGTAATCGGTTCCGAAGACGAACAGGAGGAAACCGATGTACACGAGATCGAAGACGCCATTTTTGAGACCGGTATTCCTTTGCAGATAAGCCGTGATACGGGTTCCGGTTTGGGTTCCGGTATCCCCAGTCCTCCTCAATCTGAAAATTACGACGATAGTGAGACTTCCGGTATGGGGTCTGGTGCAGCTGAAAGGGATGAAGCTGTGGAACTATTTACAGCGCCTCAACAGCAACACAGGATGAATCTGATGGAGAAGTTGATAAAGCTTGGGAAACTTCAAGCTATCAAGATAACACATGAGACAGTAGGAGCTTCCAGCCGCAATGAGGTCCCACGTGTTACTGATGAGGATGATAATACGGAAATGCAATCAGATTTAGGTAAGATATGATAATAAAAACCTTTCATGGGATTTTGCAAAAAGTGCCACCAGTATCACTTCAGCTTGCGCGTAAATTACACCCATGTTGCTTGTGCTTGAAACGATTTTGACGAGAATTTTCCCTGGAAAAGCTCCTTGCCCTCCCATCCCCACAAATAAAAAGCTGAAAAAAATTATGCGTACAAGGTACCGTGTTAAACGCGTTGCCATTAACTAAAACCAAAGTAAAGGCACAGCCAATCACAGTACGATCCGAAACAGCCGTCTAAACCAATCAAAACTCGAAGTTAAGACACAACCGAGAAAAAGAGCGGGAAAAGTCACGTGTGTAAAATCACACTTGGGGTTTGTTTTTACCTGATTGGTCGAGAAATTGGAATCTTAGCTTTGATTGGTTAGCGTCAAGAGAGAATTTAAGTTTTGACCAAGAGCTGTATTGAGCTCAACGAACAGAAAACCTGACCAGGGAAAGAAACTGATTTTATTTATTTTGTGTTTAATTAATTCTGTTTTTAATTTTTGTCTCTCGCAGGCAAAGGAATGAACGTGACTTTCGTTTTGAATCAAGATTTCCATAGTGGATATGCGAATGAGAACTCAGCGGCTTATAACATTCTTGCAAACAGCGTGAAAAAAGAGGTGAGACGAACACTGTAGTAAAATTACCAAAATCAAACATACACTGGGCGAACGTTTGCCTTTACAGTCGGGGGAAAAAGTTCCGTCGCTTTTGGCAAATTTTCGTTGAAGCACTCGAAGGGTTTCTCTTCTTATTAGCCAATCACATCACAGGAGCATATGCTCCTGCCAATAAAGGGCTAGAACACACGGAGTACTTCGAATGTTGTCATCACAACATGACATACGTCATGTTTCTTAGCAACTTCGCTGAAGTTCGCGCGGGCTCAGTTTATTCTCGCCCACAGCTGGTACTTGTTCCTTTTCCTCCATAGCAACTACCTAGAATCGGGAGAAGCCTGGGAAGACATAGTCTGAAGTGTCAGCTGTATCCTCGCCCCAACCCCCTCCTCGCCTGGCCCCATGGGGGTGGGGGTTAGGGCGAGGAGACGACTGACGCTTCAAACTAGGGAAGACAAGCAATTACTGAAAAAAAAAGTTGTATTTTAATATATAATATATAAATCGACGATGACCACAATTGTATTTAAGGTCATTCCTTAGTATTGCACTGCGCATCCTTTCTGCGCATAATTTCGCGTGTGATTAGCGCGCGCACAGGTTAATGATCGTTTTCTCGTAAACGAGCGTGGTGACCTATCATTTTTTTCGCATATTTAAGTCTAGTAATCATCTTCTTTCTATACAAGGAGTATAGACCAATTCTCAGTGCAGAAAAATTAATAATCACTTAAAACGTGAAAAAATACGTGTTTTTGGTTGATTTTGTAAGGAATTATGAGGGATTTTTAGTCGATTATATCTCTTTCGCGAGGCTGGTGACCTATTCTTTTTATTCTATATTTTGAAACATTACATCACAATGTTCAACTTGGGAAAGTTTCAGAAACTTCCCAGTGTAACTTCTATTTCGATGGAATAACCTTAATCGACTGTTTGGTTTTTATCCACGCAGGTTGAAAGAGCTCTAGGAAGCAAAGCAGTGGTCTCGGAAATCTCCTTCTCGTGAGTATTCTAATATAACCAATACCATGCAAGGACCTTTGTCACATGATTTACAGTAACGGATTTGTGACACATCTTACAATAGCTTATAATATAGAAGTCACGTGACAGCAAACCTTCTCTCATCAACAGAGAGGTCCGCGAGCCTGCGCAGTCACCAAGATTCTCCAAGGTTCTGACGTCACTCAAACTGCTCGGTGACGTCACCAAATTGGAAAAAGATGTCAAGAAAGGAATGATCAGTAATTTAGTCGTGGACAAGACATTCTTCCATGCGATTTAACAAACAAGAAGCTTCGCAGGTTTTCACAACAAAATGACATTAGACTTGGGATAAAAGACATAGGATTTACCATGTTTCGATATTTAAAATTAAAACGCAACCCAACTTGCAATTTCGATATATTTGTAAAATTCTAACTTGGCTCCGAGGCTTAGGGGAATAAAACAAAAGAAATCGAAAAGAAATCACATCGAGGTCGAGGGATGAATAAATAATTTATTTTGTCTTATTCCCCTAAGCCTCGGAGCCAAGTTAGAATTTTAAGATATCGAAATTGTTCTAATTTATCAAACAGTTGTGAACAATATACATGCTAAGAGTACACCTTTTAACCTCAATTAGCTTTAATTTACCGTCCTGTAAAGTAGTTAAAGTAGTTTATCTCAGCTACTTACAAATACAGTAATCAATATTAGCCCAAGACAGACCTATATAGTTATAAACTCCAAATTCGAGAATACACTCTCAAATTAAATTTTCACGGATGCCAGAAATTAAAAATAAATAAATAAATAAATAAATAAAGGTCGATTTTTATATTTTGACAACTAGATACATTTTTCCTGGAATGTCTCGTCCTTTAACCCAATCTCCGGGCCCGCGATAATTCCTTCCGGCGGTATTACGTACTTTTGCGGAAATGGTAGGCTCACTCTGATTGGTTTTCAGTTTGTGTGAGATAGATATAATTTTCTCATTGGTTACCAAGCGGAAAAGGCTGTGAGAGTGTTCTTTGGCTAATGGCAGCAAATTAAGACTGATTAAAATGCGATGTGAGGAAAATTTGTTCGTTTTCTCTCGCGCAGAGTTTGGGTTGAGGTACGAGTAGATGAATGAAATTTCAGGATAAAAAATTACCCGAAAGTAACAAGTATTTATTATCGAGTTAAAGATATGTAGGGCGGTTTTTCGGCCAATTTTTGTAATATTGAGAAATATTATTTCTCTGGTATACTAACATATAAATGCAATGATTTGTAAAGGTTAATTTATGAACAGATTCAAAATGGTAATACAGTTGAGTATTCAGTTTGAGTCGAGCTAGGGAGTCATAGAAATATTTGTTACTCTTAGCATTTCTTTTTATTTGTTCTATCTAGTAAAGGTCTAAAACGAATATGTAATTATGTAATAATAATAATATAATTATGTAGGGAAAACTAGTGACCATCAAAATAAAGTAACAAATAATGTAGTTTTTATTTTCAAATAAAGTTACCTATAAAAGACAAGAATCTTGTTTTTTTCTCGTTACTGTAAATGATGTGAACAAGATCCCAGTTGTTCAAAGGATGGATATCGCTATCCAGTGGATAATAAGTCAGGGTTAACCAAACAAACTACTGATTTAACTCTGGTGGATAGCGTTATCCATCCTTTGAACAACCCGGTCCAGACATTTAGGCGGGGGTCCACCTGAATTTCACGTTTACCCCCGCCTTTACACAACGTATCCTGTTGGACCGTTTCTCCATTCAGCACGCGCTCCTGGCCAAGTCATGATATGCAGGTTGATCTCATACACGCCCCATCAGACAGTAAAGGAGGGGCAGGCAGGGGTCTGGCCTTCCCTCTTCCGTACATTTTACTCCCGGTCCCCGCCCCTTCCTCTGCGCTTTTACTATTGCGAAATATTATGCAATGTTACGACTTTTTTTCCCATTTCTCCATTCCCGCCTTATCTTTTCCCGCCCCCTTTACTTCCGGGTTCCCGCCCCCCCCCCCCTCCCCCCCGAGTCAAGTGATCGAAGGGCCTCTAATATCGATAACAAATGTTATAGATTTTTTTCGCCATTTTTAAAGGGTGCAAACATAGCACAAGGTCGCACAGAATACAGACAGCTTACGATAGCTGGCTGAGAACGATCTCATCATTTCACTAATCAAATATGAGAGATTTGCAGAAATGAGCGCGAAGTACAGTGGTCGTCAATTATGACTTCAAATAGTGCCAAAAATCATTTTTAATACTCAACAAGTACAGTGGAACCCTGATATAACGAAGTGCCAAGGGACCGGGAAAATGTGTTCGTTATAACGGGGGTTCGTGATAGTGCGCGGGAAAATTTCGATTGTATAGCCCGAGGGTGGGGTGGTACGCGTAAAGTTTTGCGCCGCTCGCTCGGTACCAGGCACTCTAGAACACGTGATCAAAACAGGACGTGAAACAGACATGGTACACTTGCAAATTTTAGTAGGTCATCATATTTGCATCTGATTTGCACGACAAAATGCATTTTTCCGTCCCTGACACTGTCGAACTTAAGGACAAAAATGGATCCAATTATTTAGTGAGTATACATGTCATTGAGATCGGTACAATTCAGTCTTGTACTTTGTGTTAGAAGCCATTCAAGTCCCTCGCGTGTTCAAATGTTGGGCTGAAGCCCGTATTTCTAATATCATTCAAGGGTTTACGTGACAGTGATGCTATTCTGCTAATTTCCTTGTTGCCTGAAAAGATCAGTAACTTTTTGACAGTTGATAGCTTGTCAGTTTCTCTATAGATACGTAAATAATCATTAATGTAATAAATATGCTACAAAAATCAACCACAACATAAGCTTAAGCTTATTTATCAAAACATGCACAAAGTAAACTTAATATTCCTTTATATAGATCACGATATAAACAAACATATTTCAAAGTTTAGAGTTAAAAAACACGCCTCCTGTTGGGAATAAATATAATGCAAGGAATTATTAAGATCAAAAGTTTTCAATGAACTGAAAAACTTGAACATAATGTACAATATACTTCACACCTGATGCATGCAAATGCCATCACTCTATATCACTGTTGTATAAAAAACAGTATGTACTTTTATGTGGATTCTTTTATTTTGGTGCCACATTTGTACGTAGTTTATTATACATTCAGCATGTACATCACACTCTCAGCTATAGATCAAGGTGGATAAATTTAACTTTGGCGTTTAAACCCTGGTGGCCGCCTCTTGTGGCTAGTCAGTATTACCTTCAGGCAAACTACAAGGATGTATTTAAGGAAGTCTGGTTGATTTAGTTTTTGTTGCATTGCAGGCGTATAATGTACATATCAATGGATCATATCACTGCGGTATTCGATTTTCAGATCTTTATCAATTCAGTGAACAGGTAGGTTAATCTCTAACAGCGTCATCTAAGTTAGCTTGCGAGAGCAGCTGGTTTTTTCGGCTCTTGTAACAAAAGCTGAAAAAACCGGCTGCTCTCACAGGCTACATCTAAGTGGATACCAGTGGACAGAGTGTACATAACAAAACTATCATCTAATAGCCTAGTGCTAGTGATTTCTCCTTCCAGGATAGCAACTAAGCAAAATCTTACTTGTTCCATTCTATCCTGCAAATACAGCTTCCTCACAATGTGTGGCAGGGTGTGATGCAAGGAAGCTCTATTTGCGTAGAGACAAAAAAATGCGTGAACTGTGTAGTGCAAATGTAGGCCGATCAAAAAACTAAGCAGTTGTTTTGTTGTGCGCCAAATGAAAAAAACATACGTTTAGAGGCTGCTACCTCTTCTTCAGTGGTAAAAGTGCAGCTCTATTTGCATGCTATATGTACATATACTTCCATGCTAGCAAGAGTGATCTGTGTGAATCGCCAGTTAGAAAATCAAACTGTTGTTGATTGCGGCTGTGTTGTTGTATCTCTTGTTAAGTTACGCAAAGAGTTCGGGCCGCGGATTGCAGCAAAGTTTCCTCCAAGGAAGTTACTATCCTTAACGCTTGTGCAAGTTGAAGAAAGACGATCTCAGCTGGAGAAATACCTGCAGGCAGTTTGTCAAGATCCTGGAATTGCTTCAAGTTCTCTTTTTGTGGGATTTTTCCTTAATGCTCAAAAGGTAAAATGTAGTAAGTAACTGTATTCGGTTTGTCACAAGCGTGCGACAAAGAAAAAAATCTGAGTCCCCGATGGGATTTGAACCCATGACCTTCTGTACACCGGTCGGATGCAGCCTCCTCCTCAGGCACTTCGCATTTGTTTTTTTTGCGATTGGACGAGCGACTGGGCACGAGCGAGCGACTGGGCACGAGCCCGAAGCGCGGGGGACCATGGGAAGTGGAAAGAAGAGGCGCGAACGGATGCTCTAACCCACTGAGCTATGTCACTTATACTAGGTTCATATGTGACACGCATCCTGCATACTGCTAGGATCAGCAATGTCGAAAGCATCATGTGTAGTAATAAAATTAATGTACAGATGGTAAATGTTAAGCTTGGTCATACTGTAGTAACTGTATTCAGTTTGACACAAGCGTGGGACAAAGAAAAAAATCTGAGTCCCCGATGGGATTCAAAGTAAAATGTGTTAAAATTAAATCTCATCAGCAAAATGAAAAAGTATCATGCTCTCATTTTAAAGTGACTGTCAGTATTTATTTTTATTTTTCACTGTAATTATGTTACCATCTTAGAACTAAATTCAAATGCAAAAATCCAAGAAATTTTTTAATTAATGAAATTTCAATCAAAATGTTTATTACCGGTATCCACTTCAGTGAGTAAGTCTATAGTCTCCTGAGACTGACAGATGCCTACAGATGGGCCCACCAAAGTACAGCATATTTTGAATGTAAACGATTCTAAGAAAGAATACGGTAGTTTAAGAATGTGTTCATTTGTAATTTTTGTTATTGTTTTAAGGAATCCTCAAAGCTTCTCCAGAGAATGTTCAACTTGATATTTATCTGATGAATGGACAAAAAGTTGCATTGACGATACAATCTACTGACAGAACAGATGATGTACTAGAGGTATGGCGTATTACTAAATTCTACATGTTTCTTTTCAGTACATTTCAATAAGCATTCTTGCAACACCTAGCTATTATATTTTATTTTATTATTTTATTTGGCTTCGCCTAAGATATATATAACAAAAATAAACAAAAAACGGAATAAATATTACAAATAGGCAGGGCAACCACAACAGCATGGCCAATTACAGTGGACCCAAGATCTAGAAAAATAATTTATATATGTATGAATGTCTAAATTAGATATTAATTGAAAACAACAGGTTGGAGGGCGATCGAGGCTGCGGCCTGTGTTACATTTAATACAGACTGATTTCCAAGTCCAAGGATTGTCGGACACGTAGAAATTGATTATAGTCAAATGGCCGGTCGTCGGGCTGTCAAACGGTTGGACATTTACACAGATGGATGAACGGTCGGATGAATGGATGGTCAGATGCACGGTCAGTCAGATTGTCAGACAGACAGTTAGACGGACGGTTGAATGGTTGGACTGTCAGTCTGTCAGTCAGTTGGTCAGATGGTCAGTCGGTCAGTCGGTCAGTCGGTCGGTTGGTTGGTCAGTTGGTCAGTCGGTCAGTCGGTCAGTCGGTCGGTCGGTCGGTCAGTTGGTCAGTCGATCAGTCAGTTGGTCAGTCAAATCTATCAGTCAGTCAGTCAGTCAGTCAGTCGGTCGTTTGGTTGGTTGGTCGGCCAGTTGATCAGTCAGTTGGTCAGTCAAATCTATTGGTCAGTTAGCCAAGATTTGCACATGTTGGTTTGACAGAGACCATTCTATAAAATCAGGTTTAACCTTGCAGGTAATTTAGTTCTTAGCAAAAGGAATCAGTATAAACCTGTGATTCTCAATACACAATTTTTAACTTTTTCCAGGCATTGATGGCAGAGATCAATCTCAACGAAGACTTGGTGTATTACTTTGGACTTTTTATGATCAAAAGGGCAGACGATGGAGAAGCAACCAGTAAACTGATTATTTATCAATTCTCCCTAGTATATACAGTGAACTCTCTCTAAGGTGGACACCCTCGGGACAAGCTCTAGCTGTCCGCCTTACTGAGGTGTCCGCCTTATAAAGAGTTTCGTTACAGGAAAATAAGAGAAACTTTATTCGGTTGAGGCCAGCCAACCATGTGCGCCTTAGAGAGGTGTCCGCCTTACAGTGGTGTCCGCTTTGAGAGAGTTGACTGTATCGAGAAAATGAATGACACTCAAACATGACCACACCTGTTTTCTCATCATATGATGATATGATCCTTTGTTGTCATGTTTAGTTGTAAGGAAGTTCCAAGACTTTGAAGCACCCTTTCTGACAATTAAGCAGGATACAGGAACTTGCCGAGTTGCTGTCAGGAAAACGTAAGTTACATTTAGCTGTCAAATTTCTCATATTCTTATAAGGTGTCATCCCTACAGTACTGTTAGAGCAACCTGACAAAATGCTGGAGAATTACCTGTGTAGGAACTAAGCATTCCATCCAGGGCTTCTTACCTTACCTTACCTTACCTTACCTTATCCTTACCCTTACCCTTACCCTTACCCTTACCCTTACCCTTACCCTTACCCTTACCCTTACCCTTACCCTTACCCTTACC
Organism: Desmophyllum pertusum; assembly: GCA_029204205.1. Classification (NCBI taxonomy): domain Eukaryota; kingdom Metazoa; phylum Cnidaria; class Anthozoa; order Scleractinia; family Caryophylliidae; genus Desmophyllum; species Desmophyllum pertusum. The sequence goes on along the minus strand of MU827308.1, from coordinate 1,200,684 downwards.
CTTATCAGTTATCCTTATCCTTATCAGTTATCCTTATCAGTTATCCTTATTAGTTATCCTTATCTTTTATCCTTATCAGTTATCCTTATCCTTATCAGTTACCCTTACCCTTACATTATTAGGGGTGAGTAACAATACCCCTAGTTGCTTCATGCTTCAAAAACTAGAGTTAAGGTATCAGTATACCCCAAATGACCATCATGCGTTGGCGCTGTTTTACGGTCGGAGGTTTAACAAAAACCCCAATAAAGTATATATTTCCTGAAAGCTTAAGAATTGTAGATTACGAATATGTATTCATTTGAAGTAAAAAGATTAACGTGTTTCGAATATAGCGCTCAATTTCAAAAAGTATATTGGTCCACAAATCGAGTTCGTTTCCGGCCGGAATTGAACGGGAGAAAGCGAAAAAACATCGCTACGTGTTCTTGACACCTTTCTCTAAAAAACTGTGTCGGGGAATTTTGATTACTTGTCTGGTTAGCTTTTAACACAAAGTTAAACTTTGAGGGTTGACAAAACATGCATTCTCTGTACGAAAATACTCATAACTTTCGAAGGAGGGAAAAAATTAAAATTCCCCGACATAGTTTTTTTGTCAGACTATTGGAGAACATTCTCTCCAAATTACAGCAAAAAAGGTTGCAAATTCATTGCAAACGAACTTGAAACGTGCGCTTCATTCGCTGAAATTTTAGTTTCGAGAAGCAGGGGAAAACATGTTTTGGGGCTTTCTTCCGGTCTGATGAGATTAAATACACAAGACGCGTGAAAATAATTATGCGTTGATCGATAAAGAGAAGGCTCGTCTTACTTTAATTAAACAGAGTTCGTATCGAATACAAATGACCTCAAATGCGCGCTTCTTATGGCTAGAGAAGAAAGTTCTCCTCTCACCGATCGTGCTACAAGTAAATTAAGAGTTTATGGCTTCAGTTTTCCCTCCATTTAGCTTCTCTGTGGGATATTCGCCCACATGGATATGCAACCGCGAGTGATTTTCAGTTGTCCTAATCAGTGATGCGATCCGGTGTCATTTGAGACCTGGTTAAGACGAGTGCTTCGATCGGCTCAATTCTTACCGAACAATTTCCCATTTCGGTATATTCTTACTTGAAAACGCGGACACAGTCTCTTAATATGTTTCTATGAACATGGACATTGCAAGATGCGGCTTTCGAATTTCTGGTGAATCTTCAAACATGTCGGCCCTCGTGTTACGTGACTTTTTATACATACATGTTGACAAACTGTTGACGGCTCTCGATTAGAAATAATTAATGGCGAGAATTGTTTTTTCTTCATAACTTTCTTTAGAAGCAATCTTTTTTCGTGAAACTTTTTGGAAATGAAAGGTCTTGATGTAACCTATCTGAAGATAACAAAAAGCTTGCAAAATGGTCAAATTTAGGGTATACTGATACCTTAAGCGCCAGCACTGGTGAGGCACTTGGCTCCTCCGATCCATTGGATTAGATCAGACTTAGGAGGAAATTTTTTTAAAAATGATGTCTTTGTTACCAGTTGGAGTGTTGTTGTTCTGCTTATGAACTGATTTGTTTTTGAAGGCTTTGGGACCCAACAATAGAGGACAAGATTGTTCAAGACAGGATTGGAATGAATCTGTTATATGTCCAGGTAAGGATGGCAAATTAGTATCCCAGAGGGTGGGGGTTGGGGGGAGGTACTCAGGTATATTAGTGATGAGGAAGTGCGAATGTGGCCAAATTTTAAGTCCCCCCAAAAGTCCCATTAGGCCAAACTAGACCCCAAAGATTCAACGGCCAGCAGGCTTTTAGCCAGAAGGGCATCAGCATCTGGGTGTCCTGTGGACACCCAATCATGGGAGAAAATGATGCAAAATGCACCAAAGCTTTGACAGATTTATTTGGGGAACATGCCTCCAGGACACCCAGTTTTCAAATTCTGGCTAAAAGCCTGATAGCCAGAACATAACCACAAAACATCCTTTATAAATAATCTAATATATGCTTGAATTTGTAAAATATTATTGTTTCCAGGCTGTAAGTGATCTAGAGAAAGGTTGGACAGTCGGCTCAAAAGAGGCTCACGCAAAACTTATGCAACTCAAACAGAAAGGAAATAAAATGGAGGTAAAGCTTTGCACATGACTGCATAATAACTCAGGGCTGGCTAATTTATCCATCTGAAATCCATACTTGAAATTTATAAGTCATGTCAATCTCGTTCCCAGAGTCATCGTTACCCTTGTCCAGCGGTGAAGCGGCCAACAAGGAACTGAGAGTTGGCTCTCATGAGAGTTTCCTTCAATTTTCATTGACTGTCATCACCTTGGGCCAAACTAGAATGACAGTTGTCGACGACTCTGAAGAAAAACTTGTAATTTGATGAGAGCGCATGACAGTCAATGACAGTCACTGAGAGTCACTGGGAGCGCATGAGAGATTCAGGACAAATGAGAACAAGAATTTGAACTCTCAACAACTCTCATCCTTGTTTGGCCCATATTTTTTCTGACCATGTGAAATCTTTTTGGTGATTTTTTTTCTTCCAGTTTTTGCAGCTTGCCAGATCACTACGATTCTATGGATACATGCAATTTAAACCTTGTACTACTAATTACCCTGAGGTAGACACAAGAGTTATCACTGCCATTGGAGACAGAGAACTGAACTTTAGACTTCAAACTCCAGATGTAAGTATCCATTTGCCACTTCAGAAATGAGAAACCATCTCGCATTCGCTTGTGGGAGTCACGCATCTTCAAGTTGGTTGCCATTTTGTTTACTTATGCAAACAGAAATGCCAGTATAGCACCACTTGGTAGCCTGTGTCGCAACCAAAATCCTTGTTCCAAAGGCCAATTACAGACGAGTACATATAATCTGGTACTTCATTATGGGTCCAGAACAAGGATTTTGGCACTGGTTCACAGACGGATTTAACGGTTGAATCTGTAGTATAGCAGGTCAATATAGGGCCCCCGTTGATAACAGTCATGTAACTGAAGGGTTACCCTGTTTAAATATTGATTATTATTATTTTATTATTATTATTATGTATCATGTCAGTATTGGCACTGTATAGAATCTAAATGAGGAAGATAATACATTTATCATTTACTACTTACTGCTGATGTATGTAAGTGTAATTTTTTAATGTTTTTTTTAAAATTCTATTTTTAAAAGCACAAAATACAAGAAGGAAGCTTCAAGGTCACCAGAATGAGATGTTGGAGAATAACATCCACAGTGAGTGAATTGTATTCTAAAGGCTGTAGAAAAAAGACATTTTAGCTGTCAAATAGAAATCCACGGTGTCCAGCATTTTAGTTGTGACACATGACGGCACTGCTAAGTTTAGTCTAATTTGTAATCTATCTTACTCTTCCCCAATCTTAAAACATCCTTGGCTCCTTTTTGGTTTATTATTACCTCGCACTGTAAGTATCCTCGTCGTCATTGCCATTGTCATTGTCATTATCACCCTCACTGTCATCAACCTTACCCTCACTGCTGTCACCCTCGCTGTCACCGTCACCCTCATCTTCATCCTCGCCCACACTGTCGTCACCCTCACTGTCGTCACCCTCACTGTCAACCTCATTATTAACAGTTAATCGTAGCCATAACAGTTGTTTCACAGTCTGTGTCCAATTAAAGGGACACTGTCCTGATTTTAGCATGATTTTGGGAAGCTCAGAAACATATCTAGATCATAGGAAGTTGATCAATAATGGTTTGATTCTGTAGAATAACACTCGACAAATGACAGGAACCTATTAGGAAGTGAGGATGACGAATGACAGCGAGGATGGAAATGGATTGCAATATGGATTTTTGAAAAACGTCAGGATGTCAGTTTTTCAAAGTTTCAAATTTGGCTCGGAAATCTTTGAAATTTCGAAAAAATTTTGTTGCAGTATGGAATTTCTTGAAGAAATATTGCTTTTTATCATTTAGTTAGAGTTTATAAAGTTCTTATTTCATAGATTTAGGGACCATTTCATGCATTTATAACAGTTTTGAGCAAATACGCCGGGACAGTGGCCCTTTAAATTAATTTGTTGAAATGAACAAAGGAGAACTTGATCAGTAAATAAGAGTTGGAGTCCTGATGTTACCTCTTCAATTTTGTCCTATGCTAGAGTGAAGTTAATGAAAATGGAGAAAAAGAGGAACATCTGGAGCTTGCATTTGAATATCTTATAAGGAGAGACAAGATGCAGTGGGTAACAATCTATAGTGATCAGGTAAAGTTGAAAGGGGTACTTATATAAAAGTGGCGGGGGTGCTCGTCGTACTTTTTAAGGGTTAAAATTCATGATTTGGTACCGCTTAGGGTGTAAAATCTAAATTGACTACCCTTAGAGTTAACGAGATACCTTTTAGGGTTGCTGAGCCGGAAAAAATACGAGTAGATCGTATTCGAAGGAATCGTCTTTATCACTATTAAAGAATGTTATATTGTCAGTTAATGTGTTGTTTTAGAATTGGTACCTCTTAGGGGTGAAATGAATTGGGGCCACGCCCACAAAAAAAATTGGTACCTTTTAGGGGTTCTTTTCAAAATTTCCGACGAGCACCCCCAACCCCTTTTATATGGGAGTCCCCCCCCCGGGGTACTTTATGAGGGGGGTTTGAACTTCCTGCTTCCTGAACCTTGGTCTCCCAGTTCTCACCCCTTCCGTTGTGGTTACCGCCTCTATGCTTTTTCTATTTTCTATTTACATGTATAAATTGTGTTTTACAATATTTTTAAGTTCTATACTCGTCTGTCATTAAAATGTAAAACACTGTGCAAACTCTACTAATACAGTAAAAACCCGCATAAAAGAACACGTGTTTTGGGGGTTCAGGCTGATTTTGTTCTTATATATCGGGTGTTTTCTGCAAAATCAGCCTGAAAATGTTCTTAAGGTGTTCTTAAAATTGTTTCTAAAAATTAAATACTGCATAGACTACCAACAGATGAAATCAATGTGCAAGCACTCTATGTGTGCAAATTATGGTCTAGCACATATATTGATCTACTTAGTACTGTACCCTAGTAGCTTATTCTAATCTAACTGGCAGCCAATTTTTCTTATATAAGAACGATTTTCATTTTTCAGGCTGAATGTGTTCTTATGTATATGGTACTTTTTTGACCAAATTTCAGCCTGAGTGTTCTTAATCCACTTGTTCTTTTATGCGGGTTTTTACTGTACAACAAACCAGACAAACAAACAAACATTAAACAACACGTAAGCTGAATTTTTTTTTCACTTGCTCTGATTGTATTTCACTGCAGGCAATCCTTATGAGTCTTTGTCTTCAGACTATTGTGGATGAAATACTCAGAATAAAACAAGGAAAGCCAGTTAAAAGGGTATGCGACCTTTGTCTTGTGACCTGTGACCAGTGACTTGTAACCTGTGACCAGTGACCTTTGTCCAGTGAAGTGTGTTCTGTGACTGACATGACCTGTGACCAGTGTCTTGTAACCGTGACTTGTATGACCTGACTCATGACCTATGATCAGAGATGTGTCTGACCTGTGACCAGTGACTTGTGTGACATGTGACTCATGACCCGTGACCAGAGACCTGTGTGACCTGTGACCAGTGACTTGTGTGACCTGTGACTCATGACCTGTGACCAGAGACCTGTGTGACCTGTGACCAGTGACTTGTGTGACATGTGACTCATGACCTGTGACCAGAGACCTGTGTGACCTGTGACCAGTGACTCATGACCTGTGACCAGAGACCTGTGTGACCTGTGGCCAGTGACTTGTGTGACATGTGACTCATGACCTGTGACCAGAGACCTGTGTGACCTGTGGCCAGTGACTTGTGTGACATGTGACTCATGACCTGTGACCAGAGGCCTGTGTGACCTGTGACCAGTGACTTGTGTGACCTGTGACTCATGACCTGTGACCAGAGACCTGTGTGACCTGTGACCAGTGACTTGTGTGACATGTGACTCATGACCTGTGACCAGAGACCTGTGTGACCTGTGACCAGTGACTCATGACCTGTGACCAGTGACTTGTGTGACCTGTGACTCATGACCTGTGACCAGAGACCTGTGTGACCTGTGGCCAGTGACTTGTGTGACATGTGACTCATGACCTGTGACCAGAGACCTGTGTGACCTGTGGCCAGTGACTTGTGTGACATGTGAGTCATGATCTGTGACCAGAGACCTGTGTGACCTGTGACCAGTGACTTGTGTGACCTGTCAGTGTGAGTCATAACCTGTGACGAGAGACCTGTGTGACCTGTAACCAGAGGCTTGTGTGACCAGTGACCAGTAATTTGTGCCCTGTGATGTGAACAGTAACTTGTGACCTGTGACCATTGATTTATGACCTGCTGTCTTGTGATCTGTGAGTCCTTAACTTGGTACTTTGTTCAACAATTTTTTTTTCAGCCAAAAGATCGTGCAAAGATGAAGAAGGAAACAACACCAGATTTTGAGCGTGCCAATTCTGTGACATCAGATGCATCAACAGAGGTATAAAGCCAGAAAAAGCCTGGTACCTGGTATTTATTTGAGCTCAAAATGAACTATATGGTTTCTATCGTGCTACTAAAATAATATGTTTATTTTTTTGGATTCAGGGTGACGTGGAACAAGAAAGCAAAGATCTGAACAGTTCAACTTCTCCGTCCACAAGTCCAGCAGCTACAAAGAAACAGAATTCTTCAGGAGTGAAAACATCCAGACAATTATCGGTAAGTCAAAACGTGTCTTACTTTACAGAGGTGTCATGTTCACAGGCCATCACAACAAGTCAAGAGTAATGATATGACTCAATCCTCTTGCATTGGGGAGAGAGAATATAAAGTGTGTGATGGACGATAGGAAGAGAGATGAAGAGCCCTCCCCCCTTCCCATCGCCCCACACCGTATACCTGCCAACTCACACGCATTATGCGTGTGTCACACGCATACAGGACAATTTCACACGCCTGACTCACAATTCCGGACTAATTGTTCTTAACCATTAACGTGAAAAATTGGATTCAATTTCCATCCAAAAATAGTCCAATGAACTGTCGCGTTTGAGTCCTAATATAAACAAGCAAGATTGCGCCAAGATTTTGAGCCTTCGCACCGCGACATTCGGCAGCCTTCGGAAATCATCGAAACCTCTTCGGGAATCTTCGGCAATGTTCGGAAGTCGTCGGAACGTCTTCAGCAATGTTCGGAAGTCGTCGGAAATTTTTCTGAAATTCGGGTAATATGGATACGAAAATCACACGCATTCGACTTAGGAAAAGTTGGCAGGTATACACACGTGCCCTCTTTGTCCGTCAATCTCTATCTTTTATAAATGCCCCCCCACCCACCCCGGGTACTCCAGGAAATTTGTGGTGGGGTTGTGCCGCCCGCTTTTTTAATTCTTTAAACCTGCTACGTTTCAGCCCAAAATATGCAATTTTCCTACCAATTTCCGACCTGATCCTTAAATAAAATTTCCCTCTTTTCAAGCCAAAATGGCAAAAATGTTTACCCAGGCAAAACATACCCAATTTGAGACCAAATTGTTCAAAATCTATACCCGTTTTCAGACCAAAATGGCCCAAAAACCATACCCTTTGGGGTGGCACATACCTATATAGCTAATAGTGGAGTACTCCCCCCTGGGTAAATTCCCCTTTGGAGCCTCTGTAGAGGAGAGAGATGATATGATATTTTTCCTTCATCTAACAGAATAAAGGTCAAGCTCCCAAACAGATTCCTTCTCCCACAAGTAATGCAGCCATGACAACCAACAAGGTGTTTGAAGGGATTGGAGATGATGACCTCTGATGAACTTTGACTGTTATGAAGATCATATTGTTGGACATCACATATGTAGCTTTTGTATACTTTATAAGTCATACAAAAACAACTATGGCAATGGTAACAAGAAAAAATAGAACATAACAGTTGTAGAGAGCCAGTCAGGCAGAAGGTAAAACTGTTTTTAACCTGTGTTAAGCCATTAATTGAAATTATAGCATTGCTTACTTGGTGTAGTTGGGGGAGCAAATACCAGTTGACTGCAAAATCCTGCCTCCGAGAGGGGACTGAGTTTGCAGTGTTCGTCCCCAAAGTTGCTAAGCAACATGCATGACATATTTGCTGGCACGATTGCTTACGTAGTACTCGTGAGTGCTCGCGCTAGTTTCTGATTGGATAAAAATATTCGGAAACTCTTCGAGTGCTTCAACAAAGATTTGCCAAAACCGGCACTTGTTCCCCAACCTCGTCCCCAGGTCCTTCTCTCCTTTTTATCAGACGCCATCTTGAAAAAAAAGGAGAGAAGGCCCTGGGGACGAGGTTGCTTGTTCCCCAACTGGGCGAGGCACATTGAATTCCTTGGCCATCAGAAATTAATTAAACCAAGGCTGGACAGAAGAGTACTCGAAAAAATGTTAAATAACATGTCATTGAATGAAATGCTTTGTACACAATTTCTGATTTTGTATCAAAATTTGGACTTGACAATTAATTTTAGTTAGTTTTAGCCTGTAATTAAAAATTATTCCTCCAGAAAATTTACAGTATTTTCATTGTTGGATGGTAAAAATGGTGACGTACATATAATATTATATTTGTTTTGGTTCAAAAAATTTAGTGTCTAATTTTGGATGATAGACAAAACTATTATGTGACGTCTTATCAAGAGCTTTTTATATTGAATGTACTTAAAAGTATTTTACTTGATTACATTATAATTGTACAAAATATATTGTACTCAACTATATTTTAAATGGTGTGATTTTGACGGTGGTTTGAATGTTTGAAAAATTAAGATTTGAATGGGCAATACAATGGTTGGGGCCCTTGCCATACAAACCCATGTATTATTTTGGGAATTTTAAGAAAGCAAACATTTTCCCTTCATGCTGGCACCATCATTTATGGAAGACGTGCAATCATGTTGAATGAGGTGCTACATTTGGATGGCTTTTTGTTTTGTATTTAGTTTTCAATTTTTCTTTCAACTGCTATGCGGGTAATTTTCCACTGGCTGAGTGAAACGAAAAAAGTGGAAAATGTTTTTTCTCACACACCGCTGGGGCCTGGGTATAGGTCATGTGACCGGTGAGGCGGGCAGTTGTTTTTGTTGCGTCCGCCATTACTGACCTTCCACCCACCCACCCAAAGAATTTCAGTAGTATTTTGTTGTATTTTTTGATTTTGGCGTTATACAATGTAACTAATGTACAAAGCTTGTAATTTTGGAAGCTTCCCAGTTTTAGCGTGATATGTGTATAGTTTTTGATTTTGATTTTACAATAAAGGTCAGGCTTGCGGCGGTCGGCTTGACATGTCTACCAGTGGTGTGTTTGAAATATCATTAGTGTTACTGATTTTCCGTTATTCTGCTCTTTACATTTCAAATCATTTGCAAACTTAATTGGTTTGGCTTTTTAGTGTCTGCAAGTGTTTGATTAGATGTGATATGCAGTTTGTGGAAATTATAATACACATTAATATGAGGGCGTTTATTACTGTTGTGGTTTGCTTAAATCTGGGCAAGAGGCATCGCCAAAAATAATGAGCAGTACATTTCTAATTTGTCCACTGTAAAACGACGTGAAATGGCCAGTTTTGAGAACGTGAACCATAACGGCAAATTTTGCATGTTTCTAGTACAGTTTGAAGTGAATAATCATAGTCAATAAAGGGAAATGGTTGTGAAGCCCGGCAAACTTCAAAGGAGCAGACAAAAGAGGCAAGATTTATGTTGGAAGGTCCCTGACCGTGTAGACTGACGAGCAGTCCCTCTTTCTTTCTTTATCGCGCGAGAGCGGAAAATCGAGCGCGAAGCGCGAGCGCGCTCGCTCGCGCTTCGCGCTCGATTTCCGCTCTCTCGCGCTTGCTTCGCGATCGATAAAGAAAGAAAGAGGGACTGCTCGCAGTCTACTGACCGTGCACATCTTTTGTTTTGTGCCATACACTATGCATGAATTACGTAATCGCAACGTTTCTATGGTTAGTTGCTTGAACACACGTAACCACCTATTGTATTTTGTCAGGTTTTGTGCACGGTCAACCCAAAAATAGCGAACAAAAACATATAAACAAAGAACTTTGCCGGGCTTCATAACCATTTCCCTTTATTAACTATGGAATAATTTATAAATTCACTTTTTTAATCGACGTTGTCGTCAACTTTTAGTCATAGTGGAACTTGCTGAAGGTGGTTTTGATTCCTCGCCATAAAAATATTTCATGATGAGCCTTAAAGAAATCCTGTGTAGGAGGCTATAGCTTGCTTGAAAAGCAATTTTAAAGTTAGTAAAATAAATTGAATTGGAAAACATATGTATCTTGATATATTTTTGTACATCATAATTTTAGTCGTTTGTCTATTGTAATGTTATGACAGAAGACAATTTGCTGGGATGTAAACTTGTCAAGAGAAAGATAAATAAAAAATAATTGACCATGTTTTTGCCATTACTGCGTTTTGTCTACTACAACCTTGTTCCCAGGGCCTCTCTTCCCCCGCCTCCAAGAGCGAGAGACTCTCTCTCTCTCTCTCTCGTTCTTGGGGGCGGGGAAGAGAGGCCCTGGGAACGAGGTTGTGCCTACTACAGTCAACTGGGGCTGGTCATTTATGGGAATGTGTAAATACAGAGTTTGTATGAGCTAGAGTTCAAACGGGGTTGTGTCAAGGCGACCATAAGAGCTGTCCGCTTACTAGAGTGTCTGCTCAGAGAGCTTTGACTGTGTGAGCAGTACAAGCTCCCAAAAGCGGCCACCTATACTTATACTGCTACTGGCCGCTTACGAGAATCATTCCCGTAAGCGGCCAGCTCAGTTGCGGACACACCTGCTTCCGAGGGTGTCCACTTACAGAAGCTTCGACTGTATAATTAAAATGCGTTGGCCTCCATTGGCAAAACTAGTTGCTGAACGAAAAATAATATCAATTAAAACAACATTGTACAAAAAACAAAACAAGCAAGCAAAGGATGGCCTGATATTTATTTTATTGAATTTAACTGTTTAATGTAGTGGGAAAAAACCACCAGTGATAAAAATATACTGGATAACTTGTGTGTGCGGCCAGAAACATCTAAACTATTTTCTTTCTTTCTAGAAACTAGAAGCCTCCGTGCAGGACTTTTGCAAATATTAATGATGCATACAACAGAACTACATGTAGAAATTTCAAACACACTGAAGTCTTGTTAATAAGCTGCAGAAGTAACCCTTTGACTCCCAAAGTCACCTGATCAAAATAATAATTATAGAGGCTCTAACTTTCAAGTCTGTGGACGAAACCCTAGTGTGTGACCACTCAAATGGAAGCTATTGAGCAGTACTTTCATGTGGTACTGTTTTTTTTTTCAGTACTGACAATTTAGATTTTTTCCAAGATTGTTTTAGAACTTTGGCACTTTTAGGAGTGAAAGGGTTAAGCAGGTTAACTAAGAGAAGAGATGTCAATTCTGTGCAACATGTGCTTAAAGTTCATCCTTCTTTTGGTCTTCATCGTCATTAAGTCTACATCTGATAAATCAATATCTTCTTCCTCGGGCAGTTCTCCGTCTTTACCATCCCATGGCTTTGTGTCCTCGACAGTGGGCAATGCTGCCACCCTTGACGGGAGGATGTCGATCCACGACCTACTGAAAAACAGTCCTCAGAAACTCGTCAATACCAGTGTTATCGAAAGGACCTTTCAGTGTGGCATATTTCATTTTACGGAAATTAACTGCCACCATTGCTGGGTAACCAAAGCCTCCCATGCGAGCGCATCCTCGAGCTTCATCTGCGCACAGCCTCTGCCCAAATCCACCCCACACATTTTCTTCTTGTACTTGCGCCCATGGACTTCAAGATATTTATATACTTGTCCCTTCGGATGCCCCCGTGTCCAGAATGTCAGGTAGTACAGAAACAATGCAGATCTTCTCCTCGCAGTTGCTTTTAAATACCTCGTTGTTTACAACCTGGAGGACCTCTGGTGGTTCGACTGACTCAGAAACCATGTCCAATGCATACTGAATAATGTCTGAAGCTGATCTAGGGCCTTCGTAGTTCTTTACACTGTGAGAATCTTTGGCTCCAGCTGCGAAGACCTTTATGGTCGGGTTAACCCTGTATTGGTACCTGCTGCTGTGACAGTATGAACAGTGGCATCAACAGCTCCAACTTTTACTTTGCCTTTCAGCTCTGTTGCTACCTTGGCCACTCAGGAGCAAGCCTTTGGCAGTGACCGCACCTAGGATAAAGCAACAAATTAATGGATATCAAGTTTGTTGTTGCATTCCATCTCAATCTGCCATAATCTTAGCCATCCTTGTTTTGTTTTGGTTATTATTACCTCTTTGGTGTTTTTCTATCTACTAAACTGTTTATTTATGTTGTTTTTCGATTGAAGGTAATTTGTACCTCTGATTGAATCTATAACTCTGAGGAATTGGTAATGCAAATACTACATGACTATGCTACAATCTGTGTCACAATTAGTTCAAGAGCACTTCACTTCTGGTCAGAATACATGCATCCATTATGTTGATTATCAACTCAGAGTTGATAAAGGTAAATTAACCGCCGTAGCGAATTTCTAAAGCTGACGTTTCGAGCGTTAGCCTTCGTCGGAGCAAAGTGGAGGATTGTGGGTTGTGTGTGTTTATATATAAGAGTATAAGGAGTTCCGTGATTGGAGGAAGCATGGTAACGGAGAATGCATGAATAAATTAGTTAGTTAAACGAGAAGCGTTCGTTGATCCCATGGGGAGCCAAGGTGCCGATTGAAAGATAAATTTGTGTTCTGAAGTTTACGGACTTTCAGTGTTGCTTGATGAAGGGAAAGGCCGCAAACAATCATGTTGTCAAAAGAATGACGGGGAGATTAAAATGTTTAGACACAGGGTTTAGAGGCATCTCTATCGTTGTTTTTAACGTCTCTCAAATGTTCGCGGAAGCGATCTCCTAGTCTTCTTCCTGTCTCTCCAATGTAAAGCATTTTGCACAGAGTGCAAGTTTATGCAGTAGATTACATTAGTGGATGTGCAGTCAAACGATCGGTGATTTTGAATTGAGCGTTTTGGACCTGATATGTTGACAGTGTTGTGATGAAGGGACAGGTGTGCATCGCGCGCGCGAGCATTTGAAAGAACCTGGTTGTTCGTCGGTTTAAGAGAACTTTTAACTAAAAGTTGCGAGATTCTTGTCTCGTTTGAAGGAAACAAGTGGTGGTTGTGAAAAAATTCTGCCTGTTTCCGGGTCGTCTTGGAGTAGTTTGAAGTTAGTTAAAATTATGTTTTTCACGGCGTGGTTTTGTGGGTGGTAGGTTAAGTGTAAATGGAATTCTCTCTTCCCTGGCCTTTGTGACGTTTGTAGCGCGGTTTGTTGGTCGGTTTAATATAAACACACACAACCCACAATCCTCCACTTTGCTCCGACGAAGGGCTAACGCTCGAAACGTCAGCTTTTAGAAATTCGCTACGGCGGTTAATTTACCTTTATCAACTCTGAGTTGATAATCAACATAGTGTTTCACTTGCCCCGACGCAGCACCCACAGTTCATTAGAAACTAATCACTTTGTACATGCATCCATGTTTGCATCTCTCCCTCCCCCTTCAATGTTAAGTAAAACACTTGTGATGTCTCAAGTTGAACAAGCAAACACGACAATGTATACTACAGTCATTAGAGGTAATTGCTACTAAAATGTGGAGTTTGTGGGATAAAAAGGTTCATTTGGTGTCCAATACTGACAAGGTTTTGAGTGTACTACCATGGTGCAAAGACTCGACAAGAACAAGGTCCTGCTGTTAAGAACTTCTTCTTCAAAGTTAGCATCAGTTAACTCAATGACATCTTTCTTGTCTCCTGCCTTGCCACTATCCTACACAACATCACAAAGGATTAATGGCGGTTAGAAATTATCTTGATATGTAACTTACTTTAAAGTGCGAGTACTTGACCGGGCCACTGGAGAAAACTGACCAATCACAACAATGCAACTTGAGAATAAAGGATGGCATCCGTTTTTGTAAACAGACCGGTTATTACTGAAATCACCGGCAATAATCTGGAGTCAAACCTTGAGCAATAAATGTTGCACCTTTTAAGGTCCGTTGATGAAAATCCTAGTGTGACCATTCAAATGAAAGCTATTTAGCAGTTCTTCATGTGGTACTGTTTATTATGCTGTACAAGGTGTTTCCAACTTTTAAGTCTGTGGATGAAACCTAGTGTGGACCATTCAAATGAAAGCTATTGATAGTCTTTTCAAGTGGTGCTGTTGTTGTTGCAATTTTGCAAAATGATTAGATTATTTCCTAAGTTTTGAACTTAGCACTGTTAGGAGTGAAAGGGTTAATTGAAAATGTGTTGTTACTCAGGCTGTATATTAACCTTTCTTCCTCCTCCTCTCGCTAGACCCAGATCTCTTTCCACCTCCAGAGAGTCGCTGGCTCACCAGGGATTTAAGAGCACTAAGACCAGAATCGACAACACCCTGAGCAGTCCTGGGACCTAAACAGATATACCACAGATATAGTCCATCAACAATACAAACAGTCCAGAAATCATACATTACCAATAACACAAATTATAAATATTGATAGCTCCGATTGGTCATAACATTTTCCAGCATACCATTGTAATCCACTTGGTGAGTTCTTGTTGGCACCAAAAACTGAAATAAACAGTATAAATAATGTATAAATTTTAACCTTTTCACTCCCAGAGTCAAACCTTGAGTCAATAAATGTGGTTATAACTTTTAAGTCTGTGGATGAAACCCTAGTGTGTGACCATTCAAATGAAAGCTTGTGAGCAGTACTTTCACTTTGTGCTGTTTGTTTTGATAATTTTGCAAAATAAAATTCAAGAATTTTCCCTCAGTTTTGAACTTAATGCACACATGTCCTTGACTCATGGATCTGTAAGTCTAAAGGTTAAAATGTGTTTCCAATGACTCCAATCCAATGCATGGAGGAGCCAGGTCTGGCTTATCAGTTGGCCGGGAGCACGTAGCTGGCGGTCTACTCTGAGCTTATCCGGTTTCCCGGTTTGTGAAGGCGACTAGGAGTATTGCTAACTCTCCCTGGATGGGATGCTTGTCTGTTAATGTCTCTAAAACAATTGGCAATCTGGTTGGTTAATCACACAAAACTATTATTTGTTTTCTTTTTATTAATGAACTTGTTGTTTTAGTCCCTTTCTGCTTGAATTAAGGTTTTATTAGTTTCCAAGAAGAAAAGCGATGACATGACATGAAATGGACATCTAGAAATTAACCTGCCTTGATTGTGGGAAATCCACGGACACCGTACTGGCCACCTAATGGTTGGTTTTGTTGATCATCCATATCAACAGCTCCAATTTTGACAGCACCCTATCATTATCAGGAGATCATACAACATTAGCACATTACAATTATTTACACCCTTGTAAAATGACCTGATCACTTCTAAGGAGTTGCTACAGCTTCTCGTGTTCAACAGTTAAAAGAAAAAGAGATGCGGAGGTGTGAATGACATGGAGAATCATTAAGGGACACTGTCCCGCGCGTATTTGCTCAAAACTGTTATAAATGCACAAATGGTCCTAAATCTATCAAATAAGAACTTAGTAAACTCTAACTAAATGATAAAAAGCAATTTCTTCAAGAAATTCCATACTGCAACAAAACCTTTGCAAAATTTCAAAGATTTCCGAGCCAAATTTGAAACTTTGAAAAACTGACATCCTGACAGTTTTCAAAAATCCATATTGCAATCCATTTCCATCCTCGCTATCGTTTGTCATCCTCGCTTCCTAATGGGTTTCCTGTCATTTGTCGAGTGCTATTCTACAGAATCAAACCATTATTGTTCAACTTCCTATGATCTAGATATGTTTCTGAGCTTCCCAAAATCGTGCTAAAATCAGGACAGTGCCCCTTTAATTGATAGATTTTACCTTGAGAGCTGAAGCTGCTTTGATCCATTCAGGAGCTAATGCCTTACAATGACCGCACCTAAAATACATACAGACACCGTAAAATATTCAGTTACCAAGTGGATTAGTTATTGAAGATAAAAACTGCCACATTGATGATGTAGCATTACAGAGTCACATAGTGTCTCTAATATAGATGATTGGTTTTCACTTGATCATGATTTTCTCCATAGCAACTAATCAGGGCCAACAGATTTCTACAGTGCTAAGGCCATTAGTACATACCGTAAAAGCTCTATTTAGCCCCTCTCTATTAAGCCCCCCTATCTAATAAGCCCCCTTTGAAGTCAGATTTTGTAAAGCCCCCCCCTTCTGTCAGGCTGATGTAAATGACTTTTCAGCAATTTTTTTGGCGTTTCAGTCACTTTGTATTGAAACGTGGTCTTTAATTTACAGAACTATCGCCGAGTTAGGGTATAAATGATGTTTCCTTTGTAGACGGTCATACATAACCATTTTTTTGTTTTGTTTTAGTTAGTGGTGTAATAGTAAATTTTTGAAAAATTAATGGGAATTTTCTGAAAATTTATGATTTGAAAATAAACCCCCCCTCTCTATTAAGCCCCCTTCTTGAGGCCGAATTAAATAAGCCCCCCGGGGGCTTAATAGAGCTTTTACGGTAATTTTTTGGCTCAATTTTTAGACGTCTCCCTTGCTGGAGACATGGTAGCCTATTCTAGCTTTTTAGCTGATTTAGAGTAACTGATTAAAGATGGTTATAGCGCGCTGGACTCCAGATCGAGCAGTCCAACATGTGACCAGGAGTATTGTTACTCCCCCTGGATGGTTATCAGTCCATCGCAGTTACCCCCAGCATTTTGTCGACGGTACAAATTTTATACTCCTGCGTGAAGAGAGGCACTGTGAAGTTACGTGTCTTGCCCAATACACAACACAGTGATCCTGGCTAGGGCTCGACGGACAGCTCGATCCAGAGTCCACACGCTAACCATTAGACCATGGCATCTCCCATGGTAAACTTAGAGTTAAATAATGTAGGGACCTGGGTGAACACTCCCAAGAGAAGGACAATTTGCCGTTTTGAAGTTTCATAGTTAAGCGATTAGTTTAATTTGAAAAATAATCATTTCCATACCACTTAAAGGGGCAGTGTCACAGGGATTTTGACCTTTTTTGGTCAAAAACTGTGCTTCAGTACTATTATTTACAAAATAATTTCTAGAACACCAGAAAAAGAAATCAACCAATTCTTGAAAGAGGAACAAATTATGGTCTGTTCTAATGCATTTTAGAAACGAAAATGCGAGAAATTGAAAAAAACTGTTAGCCTAACATGTTTCAAATTGCAATCCATTCCGCCCAGTTTTCTATGGCCAGAGACACTTATTGACAGTTTTAGTACACTAGGATGGTAATTTATAACAAAATTTGACCATTATTTTTAGTTTTCTGTAAATAAAAAACGTTTTTTGGTTTTTGAAATGACATCAAATCCCTGTGACACTGCCCCTTTAAGCTTAAGGTTATAGCAAGCTTAACTTAATTCAATTAAACAGTATCCACAAAATAATTTTTAACAAGAAAGATCTGTTTAATTAGCTTAATTATAAGTTCTCTATTTTACGATTTTTAATCAATATAACGACATAGATAGTGCAAAATCCAACTTTCCTTTCAGCCAACCAATTTTCTCAAAATCTCTGCTTTGTGTATCACATGTCTTACATTTTCTGAAGCATGACTATTTTCTTACGTGTCATAATCGATCACAATGGCATGTGCTACTGTACGACACGTACTTTCAACTGTAACTACATTATTTACAAGTAAACACACGTACCAAGGAGCAAAGAATTCTACAAGCCATACAGTGTCGCTATCCGTCACCATAGATTTAAAATTATTTGCTGTTAATTGCACCACATCGGTTTGAGGTCCGTAAAGAGCTCTTGTAAAAGTCACGAAACATGACAGAAATATACTGAAAATTACAGCGAAATCAAGTCAGCAAACCCAATCAAACCCAACAAGCAAAGAAACAAAGCATTAAACCTTACAATATAACAACCCCATGTTTGGAGAATCGCAAAATTTCGCGAAAAAATCTCCACACAAAGCTCACAACAAAGTAGATCTGACGTGGGAAAATCGAACAGAACTTTTATGAAGCTTCAAAGGGGCCGTCCTCTCGTGTCTCGCTCTGATTGGTTGATTTTATTCTAAATTCACGCGTGTTACTGCTGGTCACGTCACGCAGGGCTCATAAATAAAGATTTGAGGAAAAAATGGAAAAATATCTTTTGTCAAATTTGATTGATTATAAAAATCTACTGGACTGGCGAATTCAAGGAAGGAATTTAGTAAAGGTAAGAGTAGCAATTTTGATTGATAATTCTGTTAGAGACTTGTTGTCTGATTTCAAATCATATAAATGATGATTTGTAATAATAAGCTTAGCTTACAGTAATTTTATTGTCCTTTTGAAACAAGTATGTCTGAAAAAATGCCACATATTTATTTACCTGAATATAACTTATTTTATTAGTTAGCAGGTCTTGATTAAATATAATAATAAGATAATTTTCATGGTTGACTGGAGGCCTGAAGTTATATGAGTTTTTAATACCTTTATTCAACTTGATCAGTCATGCAGTAAAAGTATAATTTACTGATAATAATTATAGAGCTATTAATATATTAACCTGTGTAAAGTATCAAATATCTTCTTGAAAAATATGATGAAGCTGTACAGTCATATTCAAGTCCCTCTTTATATTGGCAACCGGAGAAGTTAAATGTTCTGATGGCTTTACTAGGGTGTACAATATTACAATAAGCCATTTTATACTTCACCAATCATGTTTTTGTTTGTGAGTCTGATTAAGTTTTTCTACTGAATTGCTTTATAGAACATCTAATAATTATGCTTAATTTGCTTCCTATAATAGCAACGACAAATTATTATTTGATGCATTACCTTGCACGCAGTTTTAAAAAAACTTGCCTTTATTACACAATTTGTATATTTTCTGTTCCGAAATAATGTTTATCAAAGTCCTACACATATCGTACAGATGTCATTATAGAACTAAGATTTGTCATGATATTGTTAACTGATCTCAACCCTTTTTTCAATATTTCTTTGCAAAGTTTTGAGCGTCATGTAAATTGTGGATCAAGGAAATAAAATATGTTTTTTTTGTTGTTTGCCAAGTTATAGCTAAAATTTACTGATTGAAAGATTGATAGGCCTTGTGTGCAAATAATTTTTCAGTTTCAAGACATTTTCATGTATTAATATTAAACAAATGCCACATACTAGTGTGCAATTTATATAAGTTTTAAGTTTAATTTGTATAAGTTATGGGTGTGGTCCATTTCACAGGGCATTTTTCATAGACTCAGAGAAACTGGAGAAAGGTATCAAAGATATAACCAAAGTATTTTATTCACAAGCATTGGACTTACGTCAAAACAAAGTAGGTGGGCATTTTAGATTTGGATCTCTGACATCGGCCATTTTCTAATAACATTTACTATTACAATTAAAAAATGTATACTTTTGCCGAATCAAATTATATCAGATATTTCACACATTTATATCTGTAAACGTTCTTTGGAAATATGAGGGCTTGTTATATTATCTATAAGTACAATATACTTGTGTGCTAATTTTATCTATACATATACATAATTATATCTCAACATATACACATACGCAAATACCGTAGCATATATTATTGTTATATGGGAGTGGCAGTAATATTTTTACATCACTATTTTTAAACATCACTATGTTCTTAAATTGAAGAGAAATTAATTGCTGTATTTATATTTAAAAAAACTAGGGAGTTTTTGTTGAAGTTATGAATATTTGGAAGTGAAAATATATAAAGAGCTCTATAAATTTTTTTAAATTTACAAAATGGCCGCGATTCTGTCGCCGACACCTTCGGTAAGACTTCGGCAATACTTCGGCAATACTTCGGTAAGACTTCCGCAAATCTAGTGCGCGCAAGGTGTTGTGGTTAATTCTAATCCTCGTGGATATTTGAGTCATGTTGTTTCTATTGATTTGAGAAAGAAAGCGGATCTTGTTACTTTGGAGCCGCGGTCGAATTCACGGAGATATCAGTTCATTAGTTTCAGTGCATTCCTTCTTTTTTAGCTTCATGGCATCGGTGCAATGGCTCTTGTAGACTAGCTGCAGATGGTTTAGCGTATTGCGACTCGTCAACACAGGGTCAAAATGTCGTCGAAAACCTCTCCCACTTCGACGAAAATAAAAATTATTTTTCAAGCAGGAGCTCGGCTCGAAGCCATGGATTATACGTTAAGTTGGTGAGTAGAATTGCCTTTAAACACGAAATGTTTTACTCTCTCTAGACTTGTGTTTCTTGGAGTAAACTCTTGGTAAAACAGCGCGGGTAACTCAAATAGTGTTTAGCGGTTGCATGCTTGACTGATTTCTGTTCGCTGGAGTTTTTTTTTTGTGATAAATCTAAAATTTCAGGCGGTTGACACTGCAGTATATCGCTGTTATCCGATGTGTTTCGCTTGCTTATTATCTCTGCCCTTTTCGTATTCTGTTTCATCAAACGGTCCTCGATTATAATTGCCGAAATATTGAAAATAAAATTTCGCTTCATCAGCTTATTGTGAGCGCCGACAATGATGTCACCATTTCAAGTTGAAAATACCGGAAAATACGGCATTTGTTTCATGATGTAAATATTAAAGAAGGAAATGTTTTCGAGTGACCACTAATTATTTCGCCTTTTGTAATTTTAATAATAAAAAAACATCGTAGAAATCGAACCGAAAGTAATATTTTGAACGTCTTTTTACTAAGTAATTTATCACGGATATAACTGGCTTTTTAATATATTTTTTTCGTTTTGTACATGTGTTTAGGCCAAAATAATATTTCCTTTACAAGTTAGTTCCTTTAGAATGTAGTATTATTCCATCTTTGTTAAAAATATTTATATTATTTTTTGCACCAGTAATATGCATAACAAGAGGTTCCAAATAAATGCCAAAAAGACAACAAACATCAGCAAAAATTAAAACTAAAAGCTATCCAAAGATGGACAAGTTCATAGATTTCATTGGCTAAGAAGTGATGTCATTATTTACCTTGTATTCGTGTACTACAACATATGCTGTATGTAAACAAATTAGCGGTGGCGTTTATATTCAAATTGTCACTGCAAGTGTGCAGCTTTTGGCTCGTAATCTATCACTTCTTTCATGTTGTGATGGAGATATCAGGGTTTGACATGAACATGTACATTAGCCTGGTAGCCTAAGGGCCGATTTATGTCGCATGCGACAAAGCTTTACCGTCTAAATTGGCCCTAAGGCTGGTAAAATAGAAATTTTTGCTGCCGTAGTAAAATATTTACGGCTTTAATACATGTAGAGTAACCTAGTGACCAATACATACTTTAAATCCGCACTCGGGCCAAACTGGCCCACACTTCCTGAGCTTATCCCGGTTTCTGTAGCATGAAGCTGACCAGGAGTATATTGCTAGTCCAGTGCCAGGTTACCCCCTAGCATGTTGTTGCCGATACTCATTTTATACACCTGGATGGAGAGGAACTGTGAGAGTAAAGTGTTTATCAGTGATAAATGAGTGCCCAGTGGCTGTTGATTTCAAGTAGTAGAGAGATGTCTATCAATGTATTATATTTATTCGAAAAAAATTAACACCATACATTTGGTTATCATCCGATTGTATGCAATCAGCAAAATGTTTCATTACTAGCTGTTGGCAGTTACGAAATGTTATCCTTGTATGCTAAATATTTTTCATCTTAAATTATTTTAGTATTTTTTATTACCAAGCAGATTAAAGGGATTTGCAGTTGCTTAAGTGTGAAATATCAGTGTATTTATAATGATTTGCGCAGCCGTTAGTACTGCACAGATTAAGCTGTTCCTACTAGATTCACTGTTGTCTCGCCACCTAAACCTCGTAATATATCGCATCAAAGTGCTGAGACTCTCTACCAAAATCCCTGACAGTCTCGGGTGTTATCAATCTCATTCCCAGAATCCTTATTACTGTTATCCAGGCAGGAACAGGCAACAAGGACCTCAAGGATAAAGCGTTCTGCCATGACAGGTTTACTGTGCATGCCAGGTGGAACGCTTTATCTCCTTGCCAGAGGTCCTTGTTGCCCATTCCTGCCGCTGGACAAGGGTAACAAGGACTCAGCTGGGACAAGATTGGGTTGTTAGGCAATATTAATCTTTGTATACATCTGGGTTTTTTTTTAGGTATTCTGCAAAGATCTGTCGAGTTGATCACAAAGAGAGGAAGGTGCTAATTCACTTTGAGGGCTGGAATCACCGTTACGATGAGTGGATCTCGTTTGATAGTGAACGCTTGAGACCATATGGACGACAACACTTGTTTCCAGGATACCAAAGATGACAAGGTTAATGATCATTTTTGTTTGATAATTCCAACCAAATAAGCTGACAGAGAAAAAATTGGCCAATTATTTTTTATTAGAAGTGCGTATACTTAATTCATGGATTGACACAAAACAATTCAGTGGATAAAGCTTGTCAATATGTTGGGCAGGTTGGTCCAGGGCTGTCATTAACGGCTGTAACCCGTAACACCTGTTACGGCTGAGTATGCTTGATGGGACCTTGATGTTACGGGTGAACTTGCCTGTTGTTGCTATAATTCACTTAAAAAGCAACATGTTTTGTTACCTGGGTCGCATTTTGAGATTATACTGGGATGAGTTAACAACATGTACTATTGATTCTCTATGATACACTCCATGGAAAGAGATTTCCTGATGTCGTGTTCAAGGGCCTCCACAGACTAGAGAGATAGTTGTCGATCATAAAAAGTTGTCGATAACAAAAAAGCCAGTGTGTGAAGCTAGTTATCGATAACTAAGGCCCTTAGTTATCGATAACTAGCTTCACACACTGGCTTTTTTGTTATCGACAACTTTTTATGATCGACAACTAAATAGTTATCGATAACAATTGGCCTAGTCTGTGGAGGCCCTAACATGTACAAAATCACAATATTTTATTGATGCCAAGGAGCAGGACTGCTTTACAGTCCTACATGTAGTTGCTGACAATGATAGCAGTGACGCATGCACTCATTCAGTCATGTCTGTGTTGGGTAGTATACAAGGCTTCCACCGGGGATTTCCACTGTCTTTAGCATGTCATTTACGATGTCAAGCTGCACTCTTTGATCTCCTCTTCCCCTGTTACCAGTGACACAATGGCTACTTTCAACATAAACCTGTTCACAGCTTCTCTATTTTCTCAATGCTAAAAAAGCGAGTGCGAAGTGCAAGGGGATGGAGGACCGGGACGGAGAAAAATACAGAGCCCACCCTCGTGCTCGCCTTTTTTAGCGTCGAGAAAATAGAGAGGCTGTGAACAGTAACTGTTTTATTTTAACAAAGCTTTAATTGGTAGCCAACATGTACATGTGTATCTAGAGTGACGATCAAGAGTACTAGATCTATACGATACTGCCAAAAAAGGAGCCGCTATGATTATTTGGTCGTTTTGTTATAATTAATTACATTACATTATACTTCCTCAATCCAAGTTATACAGTATATTGAGCCTTACTTTTACCTTGGAGAAACAGAATCCCTGCTACTTAATATTTTATTTTTATTTTTTAAACCAAGTTCAGGGAATAATCATTTTAAAATGCAATTCTCATTGTCTCAAATTAATTTTAAAACAAGCTGAACAAATGTTTTTACTTAATTCAGAGCTTCAACTGCATTTAATTAAATGCAGTTACTGTTGTCTTTTTACCCTTTCTTAATCTGTCATAAATTGCATTTCTTCATGAATCTTTTGCTTGTTGAAATTAATGTAAACAATATTAAAAATCCCTATTCTTACGATTTTGTTGTGAAGGATAAGCCTCTTGAATATTGTTGTTTCATTGGATACCATTCTGACAGTTAATCTATCTGATGCAATCATTAGTTCAACAGATGTTGTATAATTATTATAAAGAAAGCAGCATCCAATATTGCTTTCCTGTATTTTCTATGAATTTCTGATATTCAGCTTTCGTTTTGCTTGATATCTGATGCCATACATGTACATAACTACATCTTTCTCAATTTATCCTTTTTAATCTAATAAATATTTTCGTTGCTGACTGTTCTTACCCTCAGTTTTGAAAATAACTTAATAAATTCAAACTTGAATTTATTTCCTTTACATAACACTTTTAATAAACTGTTGTTTAAAGCCCTATTCATACATTATGTAAATGATTGTGATGTTATATTCATACATTATTAATAATTTGTGTTTTATGTGCAAGTATATGTACATGTTCACTCCTGCTTTCTAAAATATTTTTCCATTTCTTTGTGCTGCGGCGGCTTTCTTCACTTGTGACGATCAGTTTCTTTCAAGAAGTTTGCGACTATCAGGTTAAGATGAGTTCTTTTTCCTGTTTTTAACTTGTAAATAACCACTGTATCTTTAAAGTAAAATCTGTACATGTAAATTAAGGTCTAACGTTGCTTCCTTTTTTATCAGCTTAATAATAACAAGCTTATTTTGTTATTCAAGATCTAAAAATAATCGTGTTCAGAATGGAATTTTCCAAAGGGAGGTTCATCTACTAATTTGTAAAATTATGTATTATTATAACTTCAGTCTATATGTAATCTTAACCAGACAACATTTCCCAAAGATGGTTTGCTGTTTTTATACTGCATAATAGATTTACTGTGACGTGTTTAGTTGAATATGAATATTTGTTACCAAACTTCTTTATGATCAAAATAATGACGTCATAGATAATGCGAATGTTCAATGTTATGCAGTGTTCCAGATTTAAGAGAGGGTCTCAAGTAAAAAACCTGACTAGGGCAGCTAGCTGACCTGACAAAAATTTAATAGAAAACTTCTGTTGATTTGGAGAGGCCCGTATCTATTGACCCGTTGAAATTCTTCATTGACACTTTGTCTTTAAAACTTTTCTGGAACCTTGTTATGGTGAGCTGCGATCATTGTCAAACTGAATGGAATACAGTTGGCAATAAGCTTATGTTATGTACAGGAGCCAAATTCTGCTCTATATATTTCTGTCAAAAGGTACATGTAACTGCACATCGAGTTTGATTTTATCAAAGATCTTGTATTTGTACTCTTTGAAATTGAAGCTACTCGACTTGCATGTAGTTTAGGCCAGCACAGTCTCAGTAACACAGAGTCTGTGTTACATGTAATTACATGGCCAAAAAGGAAGCTAACTAAATATTACACTGTACTTTGAAATAATTATTTTTGAAACTAGCTTCTAATTATTGGAGGCCTTTGTTAACATTTGCATAAAGATAAAGCAGGTGTGACATAAACACCATTTAATACAATTTGTACCAACCTGCACAATATTTTATTATAACTATTTCCACACTAAGCTCTTGGCATAGCCATTTCCATTTCTAAATTAGATCTTATCATCTAGGTACAGCCCTGTTACTTTGGTTTAGTTCAGGATTAAGCCATCTCTATTCCCTTATGTTATGATCCACTGATTCTTATTTTTTATTTTTTATAATATTTTTAGTTGAAAGGGTGCCATGTTTTAACAATATTTGTGACTTGTAACTGCACTTTTAATTAATTTTCTTGGGGGACAGTTCATAACCTGTCTCAGTCTTCCACCATTCTTAACTATCCTAATGGTTTATTATTACTTCTTTCAATACATGTAATTATTATACGACATGGCATTTTAGAGTGCAAATACGCACAAAGACGAGAGCAGATATGAGACCGTATTACACGGGTCTCAGTCCCCCTGACCGCGCGCTACGGAAAACACTGTTGAAAGCCTATATTTTAGGAAAGATATTATGTCGTATAATAAACAATTTATTCAGCGGAAAGTTGTGTAATACGGCTGGGCATTTTTACGAGTCAGTGTTTATTTTTTCTCGCCTAAAGGCTCGAAAAAATAAAACTGACTCGTAAAAATACCCAGCCGTATTACACAACTTTCTGCTGAATAACCTCTATTTATTGATATAATGGGAGACGCTGTGGCTTAATGGTTAGCACATTGGACACCGGATCGAGCGGTCTGGGTTCAAGCCCTGGCGGGGTCATTGTGTTGTGTTCTTGGGCAAGATACTTAACTCTCGCAGTGCCTCTCTCCACCCAGGAGCATAAATGGGTACCGGCGACAAAATTCAGTTTTGAGCGATAATACAAAATGTACATGATTGTATTACTGACTTGCAACCTAATTACTTTCAAAGGCTCTTATTCTCAATTGATGTACAAATCTAACAAAATGAATGCGAACAAGAATACATGTAGATGTACCAATAACAATAAATATTATTCGAACACAGCCAAAGTTTATCAAAATAATTAGTTTTGAC
Organism: Desmophyllum pertusum; assembly: GCA_029204205.1. Classification (NCBI taxonomy): domain Eukaryota; kingdom Metazoa; phylum Cnidaria; class Anthozoa; order Scleractinia; family Caryophylliidae; genus Desmophyllum; species Desmophyllum pertusum. The sequence continues at coordinate 1,174,359 of MU827308.1, read as the reverse complement.
CAGGTGTCTGGTCATCTTCAGAACGAGGCTCGATTTGTAGCTGTGGGGAGCCCAAATCTCTTGCAGCCGACTGTTGTTGTTGGGGTTTTTTGGGGGCCACAATGGTACATTGTGTCTCTCCCCTAGCTTTTAGCCAGAAGGGTGTCCAGGTGTTCTGTGGATGCCCAATTCTGGGATAAAATGATGCAAAATGCACCAAAGCTTTAACAAATTTATGGGGGGGACATGCCTCCAGACGCCCACTTTTCAAATTCTGGCTAAAAGCCTGTCTCTCCTTTTGGCTGTATTTCGAAGAAAATTTATTTGTTATTTTATTTCAACCTGATGAAACATTTTCAATGTGTACCAATGTTGATTATTACAGTTTTATATTCTATTAAAAAGTATTCAACGTGATTTTTGTGATTTGTTGGTTTGCGCAGGATTGGAAGCAAGGTGATCGTGTGTTAGCCAAGTGGCAAGACTGCAAATTTTATCCTGCAAAAATTGCAAAATGCCTCAATGATGGTAAGATATCAAAGACCTTTACTTGAAGTAAACTTATGTGGTGCCAGGACTAGAAATACATCCTGATACTTGATTGAGTGGCAAAGACATGATATCACTATAGTGATGGGGCAGGGGTGGGGGGGGGGGGGGACCGGGGGATCTGAACTTCCTGATACCCATACCTTGTACTTCCATCCCGCCTCGATCTTTGTGATTTTCTATTGCAAAATATGACGCAATGTTGCAATTTTTTTTCCTATTTTTCCCATTTCCCGCCACCTTGGGAATTCCGCTTCCCGCCCTTCCCGCCCTCTCTTCTCCCCCTCTCTTTACTCCGGGTCCCCACCCCCTGTCCTCCCCCCCTCCCCCTCCCTCCCTTTGATTTATATTTTCCTTTGTTTCAGATTATTATAATGAATATAAGACAAAGGAAAACAAAAATAAAACTTGTTTGAAAAATTTTGAGCTAAAAACAAAATTAATATAAACCACAACAGTTATGCTCCTTGCCTTTCAATCATTATTGTTTATAGAAAGATTGCTATAAGCTTAGTTTAAAATAATAGACAAAGGATTTTCATGGGAAGCCGACCATTGCAAGTGACACATTGTCTCTGGGTAAACAGGTACAAGGGCCTGAAAACCTGTGTCACCTGTTACGGTTTACGACAACAGTAAACATGAAATACATGTGTTATTATATAGACTTGTTGACTAGTCATCTGTAAGGTACTCGGTTTAGTTCCAAAGTTGGCGATCAAGCGTGAGCACTCTTTTGTGATAATTGACCAACACGTGTATGTTTTACTTTTCTTATTGTTACTTATTTAATTAATCCTTTCACTCCCAAGGGTCCTAAGTTCAAAACTGAGGGAAAAAATCTTCAATTTCATTTTGCAAAATTGTCAAAAACAAACAGCACCACATGAAAGTACTGCTCAATAGCTTTCATTTGAATGGTCACACACCAAGGTTTCATCCACCAATTTAAAAGGTACAACCACATTTATTGACTCGAGGTTTGACTAGATGGGAGTGAAAGGGTTAACTTATGTAACTTTTCTTTGTTAAACCCACATCATGTCAGAGAGTAAAATTAATGAGGTCTACAGCTGTGTCTCAAGAAAAGCTTTCAAACTTTGACAGTAAAATTCTTAAACAGAAATTATGTTTGTTATTCAGTGGCTATTTCAGTGTGTGACTAAGAATCAACCATGTGTGTTGTAATAATATTTATTGATAACACACACTGGATAGGAGAAAGCTACAATAGGATGTATATAGTAGGGACCTTACGCAACCACGACGTCGAGGTGAACATCGATTGAAAAATGAATTTATATTTTACGTAAGAATATCGCAATAATCTTGTAGATATATTCATTTTGTCATATCAGTACCAAAGTTATCCTCAGCTGTCGTGCTCAATTCTAAACAGAAACTTGTAAAATTCGCCGTGTGGTTCACGTTCTCCACATAACACAAAATTTGGTCATTTCACGTTGTTGATTTGCAGAGGACGGCTAAGAAATGTACCAAGATTATAACGCACGTACAGAGCCATGATTGTACTTCTCTTTAAACCTTTTGTTTAGTGACGTTCTCGTTGCCGTTGTTGTCGTGGTTTGAGTAAGGTCCCTAGTGTGTACCTTGCATGTACTTTCCCCTGATATATGTTTTTGGTTGTGAATTTGTAATTCTGTTTCTTGCATTTTAGGTACATATGAAGTTCATTTTTACGATGGATTCAAAGTTGGTTCACAGAGTAAATATCAAACCAGATACTCGGGTGAGTACATGGATATTGAATGAGAATTTTTCGTTTGAAAAACGTCAAATTCACAGACATTTGTATGGCTTTATGGTATGTGTACACACTTTGTACTACAGTACATGCACACAGCCAAGATACTGTAAATATTGCAACTGTTGAATGCACAGTCAACTCTCGTTATAGCGGACAGCCTCGGGACGTAGTGGGAGTCCTAATAGTGAGAGAGTCCGTAATAGTGAGAGTCATTTTCAGTCATACCTCTAAGCTTTCGCCGGGTGGAGGGATGGATTTTGTCCGTAATAGCGGGTGTCCGTAATAACGGGGTGTCCGCAAGGCGAGAGTTGACTTTATTGCATAAAGCAGCTTTCAACTTTTTTTTTTTTTTTTCTTTTTTTTTTCCAGCTTTCAACTTAGTTTACGTAGTTTATTGGATTGTCATGTAAACGTGGTAAATAATTTGTCTTATTCGGGGTTACCTTGTACTTGCAGAAATTAACTATGTTGCCAGTAGACAAGCTTGAGTATGAAAAGGAGATCATCGAAAGGAAAGAGAGACGGCAGCAAATGGCGTCAGCTAGAGCTGAGAGAGCTCGCAAGAGGAGTGCCGAGATCAGCCCAACTCCGGTCATTCCTGTCAAAAGAAAGGATAATAGAGGAAGGAAGCCAGGAAGAACACAAGAGTAAGACATCATTTGCTGTCAGAGCAATGTCTCAATAATTGCAGTTGTAAAATTTCAGAGCCAATGAAATATGTGTTGTGGTTCAAATTTTTTTGGTTTAAAATTTTCAAACAAGTTTGATTTTTATTTTCCTTTGTCTAATTTTCATTACCATAATCTGAAACAAAGGAAAATAAAAAGCAAACTGGTTTGAAAAATTTTAAACCAAAAATAAATTTAAACCATAAGATATGCAAACAGTCTGGGACTGTAACAACTTGGTGGTAGCCTGCGTAGCTGGTGCTGGAGTGGAGAAGAGCGCACGTTTTTAGGTGTGTGTGGGAGTGAAGAGACGCAAGACTCATCTGGAGTGTCTCATTTCTCGTATATGTGCCTTTCCAACTAGCGCTCAATATTACTCCAGTGCCTGCTGCACAAGCTACAGTCAACTCTCGCCTTGCGGACACCCCGTTATTACGGACAAAATCCAACCCTCTCCTCAGTGGAAGCTATAGAGGTTTGACTGAAAATTACTCCCGCTATTGTGGACTCTGACTCCAAACTATGTCCCGAGGGTGTCCGCTATAACGAGAGTTGACTGTACTTGGAGGAGCTTACTCTGTAAGCCCAGCATCCTCGGAGGGTTAGGTAACCTGCAATGGACTAGCATCTCATCCAGGAGGAGTATCAATACTCCTAGTCACATTGTTGGAAACTGGAGTTGTGTGCTAGCTAGCGGAGCCTTATGACCAACTAGGCTAAAAAAGACTTATCTTAACTTTTGTTACTCTGCATCGATTATTGCTTCATTCTTTCTGCCATTTTGGCATCTGCGAAGCCTTCATCAGTAATTAACAACATGTTCATTAAACCCTGACATGATCTCTCTCTGTTTTCACAGAAGAGATGACTTTGGAACTGCTAGTGAGTCCAGTGTGTCCAGTCCAGCTGAAATGCCTGAAGTCGACGAGTTAACACTGGATTCACAAAAAATGTAGGTGTTGAGGTCATTATAATATACAGTGGAATCCCGATTTCTCAAACCCTTGATTTCTCAAACCCTCGATTTCTCAAAAACCCTGATATTGAAGGTGAACCTTAAGAAGTGGATTCCACTGTACTTCATGCACTCGTATGATTAAAGGGCCTGTAGTACTAATGATAGTGTGGGAGGCTTGGTGACCTAATGGTTAGCGTGTTGGACTCCGGATTGAGCAGTCCGGGTTTGAGCGCTGGCCGGGGTCATTGTGTTGTGTTCTTGGGCAAGACACTTAACTCTCACAGTGCCTCTCTCCACCCAGGAGTAGAAATGGGTACCGGCAAATTGTCAGGGCAACCTGACAAAAATGCTTGGAGCGGAGTAGCGATACTCCAAGTCGCGTCATGCTCTGGAAACTGGAGTTAAGCACTGGCGTGATACGTGATAAGCCAGTAGGCTTGTAGACAGCCTGTAACCTTTTTTAACCTTTTTAATTCAAGGGATATGAAAGACAAAGAAATTGAAGCAGATGTGGACCCGTTCAACAAAAGCGATGAACTGCTGTGGATGATGAAGAAAATAATACAAACTGAACAACAAGTGACAGCAGATAAGGAGGAATCAACAGAAAGTACATGTACTTTTACACGAATAACCGAGCACAAAACATCAGTGGAGGAAATAACGGAACAGAAAATGCCTGTGGAGGAAATAACAGTGCCAAAACACCAGTGGAGAAAATAACAGCACAGAAGGTGCCTGTGGACAAAATAACTGTGTATGACACACCTGCAGGGAACATAACAGAGCAGGAAACACTTGTAGGGCAAACAACGGAGCAGGAAGCACCTTTGGAGAAAATAAAAGAGCTCAGAACACACGTGGAGCTCAAAGAAGACGAGAACATAAAGCAAGAGTTGGTAATCAATGTTGATAAAGATGATAGCATGCTGTTCAAGGAAGAAAAAGAACCTACTCCAATTCCTGCATCGTCATTATTATTACAGTCACGTGAGACACAGCAGGAAGAAAGCAGCCAAGCTACAATCAAAGAAGAATCTGCGGCGAATACTTCGTCAAATAGCAGTTTGCAAGAGAGTGGCGAACTAAGCGCAAAACTTGAGGATACAAGCAGCCCTGGTGAAGAAGAGAGTGTTTCAAGTTTTAAAACAGAAAATGCGAAGATTGAACAGTTGGAAGATGCATCCAAAATGTCGATGGAAGTACACCGGAATGCGCCTCTAATCATGGCGATGACGAGGTTGTATTATTAAAACTTGAGTCGCAGAGTAGTATGCTGCCATCCGAGGAAAATGATAATAGTAATGATGGAAGTGTTTGTGACTCTAATAGCTCAGAGCTACACCAAGAGCAGAGTGATTCAGCTTCACCCGTGGTCACCGTTGCTCCAAAAACAGAGACTAATTCTTCCTTAGTGGTTTCTAAACCACCTGACTCTTCACACAAAATAAGAACTTCCAAAGGTCCTAAGATCAAGAGAACGTTGTCCCGAGCGGAGCGTTTATCAAAGTCACG